>QJNY01000165.1:0-149136 GCA_004155945.1 Monosporascus sp. mg162
GGATGGGATGGGATGGGATGGGGAAAAAACCTACGTGATTCCCTGCCATGTTGCGCAGATGATGAAGGCGTTAGCATAGATGGCGGCCATAGCGAGGTAGCCCCAGCCGGTCTGCTGGACGGCGCCGGCGCCGGCGACGGCCACGGGGTCGGCGACGAGGACGTAGCCGCCGATGTACCACATGGGGATGCAGCCGAGTGCGGCGCCCAAGACGAGGCCCTTGCGGCGGCCGACGCGCTCGATGACGACGAGCGTGAAGGTGATCATGCCGAGGGTCTTGAAGATGCCGTAGAGGCCCGTCGAGAAGAGCTTGGTCGACGTGCCCGCGATGCCGAGACTCTCGAAGATGCGCGGCGCGTAGTACGTGATGATGTTGACGCCCGTGAAGCTCTGCAGGAACATGAGCGCCACGCCGATCGCCACGCGGTTGCTCGTGCCCTTCTCGAACAGCTTCCGGAATTGCTGCTTCTTGCTCATCTTGTTGGTCGAGCGCAGTTGCACCTGCTCGCGGATCTCGCCCATCTCGTGCTGCATGTAGGGGTGCTGCAAAACGGGGGTCAGCGTCTTTTCGCCCATATCGGTGCGCGATCCAGCTGATACGCGAAATGGGGCCGGGTATGTATCCCGGGTCACTACATGAGGTTTTTTGAAAAGGGGTAGCACCACAGGAGATGCGGATGGAATGCCACTTACATCCGCGGGTAGGTTGCGTAATTTGCACAGGAGCTTCTCAGCCGCCTCGAAGTTGTCTTGCTTGGCAAGCCAGCGGGGGGACTCAGGACAGAAGAATAGCATGCCGAGGAAGAGCAGGACACCGGGGATGAGCTGGACGCCGAGGGGGACGATCCACTGGGCCCGTCTCTCGACAGGGATGGTCCGGTCGGTCGCGTAGTTGATCCAGAAGCCAAGCATGCCGCCGCCCTGGCTGGCGATCTCGAAGATACCGACGAGGCGGCCGCGGATCGACGGCGGAGCCGTCTCCGAGATGTACACGGGTACCGTGAGCGAGGTGCAACCGATGCCCAACCCGGCCACGGCCCGTCCCGCGATGACCATCGACATATTCCCCATCGCAGCCGTCATACTTCATCAAAGCTTAGTACACCGTTTAATTTTCGGAACGGAAACACACAGCTACTCACAGCGTCCCTCCGACCAGAAACGTGGCGGCGCCGACCATAATCGCCATGCGGCGACCCCATTTCTCCGCGATGGGGAACGTCAGCAGCGCGCCAAACATGCAGCCAATCTGGAAAGTCGACACGATGTTGGCCTGGGTGGTATCACGTTCAGCCGTGGAAAGCTGGTCCACCCCGAAATCGCGGACGAACGAGTCCACTAACGGCATCCGGAATAAGCTATGGTTCCCAGGCCTCAACTTCGGGGGAAAGAGACGCCTCAGAGAGACTTCAACACAGAGAATACATCGCACGAGGAGCTGTTGATGCACGGCGAGCTTGGGCAAGTACGGGAAGCGACGGGAGAATTTTGCTTACATGCCATCGTTCCACCGATGACGGCGGTGTCGTAACCCACTATAAGACGCCGTGTCAGTATGGCAGTCCACAGCTCTAGGGCTCTAACTAGGAGATTCGGCCTAGAACTCGTGGGAACGTACTGGCAAGGGCCGACATGGACGCGACGAGCGCGATCAAATGGATGTAGCCATTTCGGACTTCTGCGGGATCATTTGTCCCTTGAGCGTGCGTGTGATACCATTTTTTACCCATATCCTTAGGAAAATGTATTATATGCAACAAGAGAGGCACAGGTCACGAGGCGGCGGTTGTTGTGTCGACTGGGTAGTCCGATATATGCTCGATCGAGGCGATCACAGGGAGTAATATCGTACGTTGAAAGAGCACCTCGACGGAGGCAGGTGGATTCTGTCCGTGATTTTATACTTGTTGGCCAGCCCTTCGGTCCTTTTTACTCCCCCGGTGTACCCTACTCCGCAAGCGGGGGACTCGTGCTCCCGCGAGGACGATCCGCCTTGGTAGGACATTCTCCGCATTCTAAACCCTGGGAGTCGGGGCCTGACTTGCTGTTAGTCGTGCAACTAAGAGTGCGGATCGAGCCGGGGGCTTTTAAGCCACTGGCAGTTCACTACCGGGATGTCGAAGAATCCCGGTGCTATAGGCCTATAGAAACCAAGAAAAACGTAAGCCCCTTGCTTAGCCTGCTATGTAAGAGTTCGTGGCGTCTCGTTTGTGCGAGGAGAAAAACGCCGTACCCGATCAGCTGGTGGATCTGGGGTAGTAAGCTTGGCTTATGGAGAGCAGTTGTGGCGCCAAGGATACTACCCCATGCTATGTAGGGAGTAAAAACTCCCGAAAGTCTTGGGGATCGGAGACCCTACGTCTCGTGATACTGGCCGAGTCTGTGTAGCCTCGGTTTTGATTTCCCAAGCTAGGGAATAACCGGGATGAGAACCATGTTGGGTGTTGACCGTTTCACCGGCAGATCGATGTTCAAAATGAGTACGAGACAAAGTCCTGTGTCCAGGGACTTTAAGCCGGAAAATGGGCATTGGAAGTCGACATGTCGAGTGTATCCACGACCATATAGCTAGATAAGACAATATAAGCTGTGAGACACGCACATCGTAAAGACACTATTATAGCATTACTGCTTAAAATAAAAATATAAAATAAAGTCTGATGATGCGGGAGGATCTATTTGAGCGGGAAGCCTACTATGTAGGCCGAAAAGTACAATATCCGGTATTTTTATAAGCGCTACTGTAACAAGGACGAAGAAGAGTCCCCACCATATGAAAACCCCTCGTCTCTCTGGGCTCTCTCAGACAAACAGAAAATAGACACGGCCCCCAAAACTCCAATTCTCGTCGTGATCTTTTGCATATCAGTCATATCATAGGGCTCCGTCCCGCGGCAGTGACGGTGGCGTCAGCCTCTTATCTTACTAGAAGAGACCCCACTTTCCGCGGTCGCGGTCGCGTCCCTTCTCCTTGCCGGCCATTCCGGGCCTGAGCCTCTCCCCCCGTTCGCGCTCCCTACCCTCGATCTGCCTGAGGCTCTCCATCTTCTCGAGGACGAGCTCGAGCAGCTCCTTGCGCCGTATGACCTCGAGGTGACGCCTGACCTTGGGATCTTCCTTGGCGAAGCGCTCGATCTCCTCGTCCGTCAGGTGCCTGCCGAGGCGCAGGTCGAGCTCGCGCGGGAAGTTGTAGTAGAACTCCGACAGGAGCTCAACGTTGAGAAATAGGACCGCCGTCGCCGCCAGCTTGCTCGCCACCGCGTCCAGGAACACCTCCGGGCAGTTATACTTGTTCTTCATAGTGGCGCACTGCTTCGACTTCACCGCATGCAGCCGCATCTTGATGATTTCAGCGCGGTCGCGGAGGAAGATGGCTTCCCGGCCTAGTTTGCATTAGTCGATGCCTAGAAATACGCAGGGGATAGTAGATGTCTTACCTCTGGCGAGAAGCGCGGCACTGAAGCCTCCCGCACCGCTGCGTGTCTCTCCTTCAACGACGACATCGCCCTTCCGGGCCTTGTCAACGAAAGTCATGACTTCTCTCAGCTTTCTCCTGCCTCCCACTGCCGCCTCGAGGCTGGTCATAGCTCCTTCGCAGGCAGCCAGTTCTTTCTTCAGAACGCCCTGGACATGGTCTCGGCCCGCTGACCACTCGCGTTCCTCCATGTCGATGTCGAACTTGTACGGTTTGATGCAGTTTTCTACCTGGTCACTGGTGCTGTAGAATCTGTCATTCAGAATGCTAGATGCGGCCTCCGTGATAGCTTGCCGCGCGAAAGGGTGGTTGACGAAGGTCGAGTGGCTAATGAGCTGGTCGATGTGAGACTGAATCGAGTTCGCTACCACAGTAGTAGCAAGCCGGCCCACTCCTAGTTTAGTAAGTGCCGAGGTAGAAGCGTCGAGCTGTCGACGCCAGTAGGGAGTGTTAGGATCGGCCTTAGGGAGATCGGCTAAGTTGTCAAGTTCGAGGGGTGGAACAGATAGGTCCTCGATCGGTTTATTCCAGTATCGTGCTGCTAATAGGTCAAGAACACGCTGGTCAAGCTCGTTCTTCAGCAGTTCGTGCATCTGTGGACGGCCAAACTCTTCGGCGAACCGCTTGAAAGAGTGCTTGAAGGCATCCAGGCTCTCTGCTAGATAGGACTCGGCAGACAGGGGTCTATCGTTGTACTGGACTTTAAACTCGTAGGTAGCCTCTTCCAACTCCTGTCGTATCGCATCACTCGTGCTCTGCAGGCTAGCCGACATGGTCTGCTCTAGCACGTGCATGAGCTTCTTCTTCAATGTTGAGGTACCGACTTGGATATCGGTCCCGGTACCGAATTCTAGGGGATGAGCTGAGAAGTACGCATGCTCGTTCTTGCTAATGGCAGATGCGAGGTTCGAGTTGCCCTTCTTAAAGAGGCTAGTCGTCGCTGGTGCGCGGGTGACGACACCAACGTACCCTAATCGTAAGGGGTATTGCCTATCAGCAAGAATAGACAGACCCCGACTAGGGTCGACGAGGTCCATCTTAGTCACAACGCCTATCGTCCGTTCGCCCCTCGGGTCGACCCGCCTGCTGGCTCGCAAGGCTGCCGAGTTTGCCAGGTCCACATCAGCAGCTGAGATAGCGAGGATGATATTGGGTGGTTGGATGTACTTGTCGCATAGCTCTGAAATCTTCTGCTTAAGCTCTAAGGGTTGATGCTGTCCTACGACCTGGATATATCCTGGAAGGTCGATGAGAGACAGGTCCGGGACGGTTGGGGAGGATATCGAAAGGCGGATGGGATCGTCTGAAACGCATTCACGATCGGAGACGGCTTGGTTCAACTCGGTCAAAGTACGCTGGATAGAAGAGAAGTCATATATCTTGCCCAGGCCGAGGTCGGTAAACTCGCCATACTCGGCATTGGATTCGGGAGTGTTGATGAGTGTCAGCTCAATAGGTCTCCGAGTAACCATATTGGTCCCTTTCGGTAAAAACTCATGTCCCACGATGGCCTCCAATACAGAGCTCTTCCCGGACGATTGCGATCCAATAACGACGATGGACGGGAGGGCGAGGGCGCTCGACTGCCCAACTCTGGCAAGGATGTTCCGAATCTCGATCATCTTCTTGGTGAGCACCATCATCTGGTCGTCCCTTGCGATCTCATCGGGGCTCCGAGGGTCATCCTCGGACGACTGTTCGTAGCCGTATGCCGCAGCAGAAGCGCCAGCAACGGCAGCACCCGCCCTGCTCTGCTTTGGGGGTTCTTCATCCCCTCCCGGGCCGCCCCCTTGCTTGCCTGTGCCTATCTCCTCTTGTATTCGAAGGATCTTCTGCATCCACTCTGGTACCTCGACTTTCTCTTTCGTATTCTCCCATCCTCGCATGGTCTGGCTTGCTATATCTCTCGCCCCATCGAATATGCTCGTCGCCGTAGCCGTAACCGTACCCCCCGCGGTGGTGACCATGTCCCAAGCCATGTTACCTGCCTCTGTGTTGCAGTCAGCAAGGCGCCCACCTTCAGTAGACTTTGCCCACAATAGTTACGTACGTGTAGCCTGATATTGTATCCATGCTAATCCGCCTATCATCACACCACCGGCCATAGCTGGTATCCTTATGAACTTGGCAGCCAGTTTCGGTAGAAACCGCGCAAAGGACGCGTTGCGGACGATGACAGCATTGTGAAAGGAGTTCCCCTGAAGCCACATCCGTCGTCGTGTAGCGCGAATAGCAGCGTCAGCACGAAGGAGGCCGCCGGAAGGTAGTTGATGGTATTGACGCGCCGCTCGAACGATGGCCGGGCGAGTTGCGGGGAGGCGCCCGGCCGCTGCTATAAGCCGTCCGCTCATGCCGGTAGTAGGAGGCGGGGGGCGGTAGGAAAGATGTTAGGGGAAGAACATGAAACGCAGGTAGCTGCTATAGCTCTGCTTAATACTTAAAGAAGTCTAGTCTCAGTCGAACAGCTTGTTGCCACGAAGTACGGATGCCAGCTGTTGGATGCAGTGGCGTGAAGCTCGAGATCGGGCCTCGATAAGTGACCACCCCACATTTCGAAATAACTTCCCCCCCAACCCCAGCCCCATTTATGCGACTACTACTTACATAACCTGCATTTTGAATTCTGCGGAGTGGCGCAGCATCTGTGGCTGAATCCTTATATGAATATCTCTGTATATTCGTCTACAGGGTTCTAAAAGTGATTATACTTACTCCACGGACTTTGCGTCTCAGTCCCGCCTCCTATCGTTCTCTCCCCTCTCAAGAAGAGATTCCCTCTCTTCGCCTTTCTCCTCACTGTCGCCTCTATACAGGATATAATGCTGGGCCATGAAACCGAGATCGTATAACATGCTCACGTTCCCAAGCGCGAACTTCACCGGGTTCCCCGTGATCCCCGACCAGTCGCGCTGCAGATAGGCGTCTATCGCCTGCTGCGCAATACTCAAGCTGCCTCCGGCAAAGTCCAGCAGCACGGCCCCGATCGCCCAGCCCTTCGTAGATTGGGTGCGGAAGTTGTGAAGTAGCTGCGGCGCATACTTGACGACCGTGACGACGAGCTTCACATATGAGACCGAATACATCACATCCAGCCACGCCCAGGATGTTTTCGGATCGGCGTCAGGGGGTGTCGAGACCACGATGAAGATGACAGCGGCGACCGCGACGAAGGAGCCGAAGAAGACGCCGAGGATGGTGCGCGATGGCCGCCTTCCGGCTGCATTATCCAGGCCCCATAGCGAAGGCGTGAAGTATTGCGTCAGCAGGATGCCGCTGATGAGCGTCGCGTGCCCGGCGAAGACGATATCGTTGAAGGCGACGGTCGGGGTGAGGCCCTTGTTTCGCAGCGCGTACTGGTGACGGATGACGGGCGAGTAATAGAATGCGCAATTGGATATGAAGTACGCGAGAAAACCTACGGCGTGTCAGTGTAAGAGGGGTACGGACAGACAGTGGCGGAACATCCTAAACAGAACTAGCTTCGATCCATTGCCCTGGTTTGCGACCTACCGAAGGTGTTTATAAAGGGGAAATCAACGACGGACCCTCCGGTTGTTTTACGCCGGATGTTCATTATTGGCTGCGGATAAAACGACAGGGACCAACATGTCGTATATATCCACCCGAAGATGTACGACAGGAATTCGAGGAAATCCATGATGGTGGTTTAGCTTAAGTGAGTCGGTTTGAGCCTCACCTCAATTCCAGCTATCAAAATACGCGCCTTTAATTGAGATTACATGAGATCACGAGAGCCTCAAGGGAGGCAGGCGCTATGCGAACCAAGGTCATGGACTTCCCAGCGTGTATTACGCGATATCCCGGACATATTTTGTCACATGTGCAATTGTGGCTGAGCAGGGTCCTTATCGGCATTACCCCACTTACCTAAGTTGGGTAGTGAGTGTACATGTTGTGGCTCGTTGAATCCACCTGATAGCATCCAGAGCAGCTGAGTTTTCTAGTTGTTGTGGAAGCCCTTCACTCTGGCCCTGTTGTTAAGGGATCCTCAGGTGAAATCGACGCATGAGGGAGCCGAACGTAAAGGCATTATTAGCAGCACCTTGTTCACTTTGGTGCAGGAGCGAGGCACTTTGTTTTGTGGTTTTCTTTGATTGCAATCAGCAGTTCAATCTTGTCTTTAAGTGTCTACATGGAAGGCGACAGCCGCGGTCCGCTAACCATGTAACAAAGCATGTTGTTTGGTTTTATCGATGTTGGATTATTTCTCTGCAGCATCGCCTATGTCGAATAGTCGTAGTCTTGGACGATTTGGAGATGCAAAGATGACATGAATGAATTGTCAGTATTCGCTCCCTGGAGGTGGTGTAAGAAAGTACGGCTTGCCAAATCCTAGAAAAGTTACCACGGAGATACCGTTGCCTCTGTTCTACTAAGTACCCATCCGTTTTTGTACCTATTCGCCTCTCAGGATCTCGGTGTCAGAGCTCCAGTACACACTTCACCAAATAACAGAAACCCTCCGCCGCAGCTTCACTCACCAGCAGAGGTGATACGTGCTACCCGGGAGACTTTTCCATCGGAGGTGGATTTGAGAATGCTGCAAGCCAAAATCCGTATCTGCCACGAAATGTGCAAGGCCACAGTTCTATCATGCTACTAGCAGAATCTATGCTCAGTAATATGAAGATATCTCGTCTAACAAGCCGGCTTTGCGGGGCGTTTGTGCTCAGGTGCTCCCTTTCCCCTGAGAAAAGCACTCCATAACCAGCATCTATAACACGTCGATAGGAGTAAATATACTTGAATGATTAGGGCCATTCTAGCCTTAGTAGACACCCCTTAGCTCCTGGAATTTGGTAAGGCAGCCCTTACTCACGGCGGTCCTCCATCTGCGATGCTGATGCACAACGTCCACGAAGGCATAAAGAACACCATAATGTACTAATTACCCTATTATTAAACACGAGCGCCATATCACGCTCAGTCTCTCTTAATTTTTTTTCTATACCCGGGGTATCCAAAGTCCATCTATCCAAGCAAACCGGCCAACGCCCCTCTTCAATCATGAATGAAGCGTCAACGCATCACAGTCCTCGCCAACAAACGGCCCGACGTCCTCGCCGGGGGCGCACATCATAGTGTTCTCGAGCCAGCGCGCGTAGTCCTCGAAGCCGCCGGTGCTGCCGACGACGCGGGCGCGGCCGACGCCGCGCACGGCCTCGAACCGGCGCAGGTTGCGCGGGCCGGCGGCGCGCCAGCCGGCCTGCCAGACGTCGAGGACGAGCTCGCGGAGGCCGCTGAGCTGCCGCACCCTCTCGTCCCCGTCGTCGGGGAGCTCGACGTCGAGCCTCACCCGCACGCGGAGGCGCCGCACCCGCGCCGCCTGCGCCGCGTCGCGCACGGGGCTCCCCGCCGGGAACGGGAACAGCCGCGGGAACGACGCCAGCAGCGTCGGGTGCGCCTCGAACTCGTTGGTCTCGAGGAGGAAGGCCAGCGCCTCGGCGTGCAGCTGGCGGCACGCGCGCAGGATCGCTGGGTGCAGCCGGGCGTCCTTGGTGCACGTCTGTTGCTGCCGCCGCTGGCGCGTGGTGGGCAGGGTCAGCAGGTAGCTGTAGATCTCGAGGCGCAGCTCGAGGGGCAGCGTCAGGAGCGTGGCAGGGGGAGGCGCGCCGGGGCGGCGGGCGGGAGCGGGAGCTCCTTGCTTGTGTTCTTGGGAGATGGGAGGCACGCCCTTCTGCTCCTTGGTGGTGCCCTTTGGTGGTGGTGGTGGTGGTGGTGATGATGATAGGGCATCGTCGTATGAGATGTCGATGCCGCTATCTGACGCGCGAGGGTTCTTGTACATGGCTGCGTGTACTTCTGGTTTAATTGATGTAGTTGCTCTTGTCGTCGTTATCCAGACTCTGTTTGTGAGGATCTTTGCTCTGGTCGTAGTAGCGATGGGAGAGGGGGTTCATCCGGGCGTCAGGTAACGCCAGTGATCCCCATCGAGGTATTTAAACAAGTACCTATCCATCCCAACGCAGGACTGACGACATCGAAAGAGAATAGCGGTCAGGTCGCGATCGCTCCTGAGCTGATTCCGGAGTCGCATGCGAACGAGGTCCGCGTTTGAAGCGGAGCCCGATCTCACGCGCGCATGCACCCACGCAACAGGTTGTTGAGAGAATAACAATGATATCGCCATAGCGCGAGAGCGAGCGATGTTGGGCACGCAAACGATTGCGTGGCGCCGGCCCCGGGCGGGTTGTGCCGAGTCAGCTGTCAACGGTGATGCAGCCGGAGATGTCCGAGGCGAGCTGAAACTGCGGTTCTTGCGGCGCGGTATTCTGGCGGGTCTTTCAGGCTATTCCGAAGGTCGAAGTACCACCCCCAAAAACTGTTACACTACATCACAACATTCTGTATTCTACATGCTAAGTACAGTACTTGGTAACCGTCGGGTTGTATCCATATGTGTGCACTTCCAGTACCTAAGAATGCTTTCGTTGGAACAGTTATGACCGCGTTTTGGCCGGCCTAGACTCGTCGTCCGACTTCGAGAAAATCAGGAGATGTTTACCAACGACCGTTGCGTTCCCCATTATTTATTCCTTACGTCGGCCCCCCACATCGGCGTGTTTCTCGCCCCGCGACAGTTCCAACGACTCCTTTTTTTCAGCTGGACTCTCGTAGAGCTGGACGTCCAACTTCGTATTCCCTGCAGAATCATCTGACCAGTCGGAACGTGTCGGCGACCGCATGTTGTATGAGCTGATATGAGGTAAGCGCAGGTCATATATAGTACGGGCACTGCGCTCCGAGGCCGCAGAAAGCGCCTTTGCGGGTTTTGAATAAAGAGGGTTACCGTTTGACGCCCAGGTAGTACCCCAGCCTAGCGGCAAGAAACAAATCATAATGCGACGGAATCCAGTCATGTCTCTTCGTTAGGTGGTCGCTCTAAGTGTTCTACACTCGACCCCTTGTTTTAATTGTGGGAGTAGCCTGGTATTTATGGAGCTCATGGGCTGACTATGACCTGTTGCCTCCAGTATCGACCTATCTAACTGCTAAGCAATCATCTAGGGATTCAGGTAAGAAGATACATAATATATCGGAAACAGATCTCGTAAAGATGCTAGACCCTCCCTCCCACAATAAAACAAGGGGTTGAGTCTATTTAGAACCTCCGAGCGGGAAGACCAGACAGCAGAACAACCCCCTTAGTTTGCAGGGGCGCCAGCGACGATGGGGATACCAGTCATCCGATCTGATCCTATGCGCCCGCACCGTAGCAAAATTTTCTCATAAGAGTCCAATTCGATGTTCTATCTAGTGAACGCCAGCCGGCCGCTCTGTTCATACGCACCGTACAAACGCCATGCATGGGATGCCAAAGAACAATGCCAGCCATATGTAGGTAGGTAATAGAGGTAAATAAAGGAAATACAGACAGATAACATCAATGCCCGGAACCCGTAATCACAGACATGCCCATTTCTCATTTCGCCGAACGCCATGCTTCGTCTCTGAAGAAACAGATCGCCAGGTGCGCTCGCAGACATACTTTCCTACATTCGCCAACTCGGAAGAAGAGCCGTACTACTTTCTACCGACCATCAGATCCCCCTTTTCAAAGATTAGAACGCCCCTATTCCCAGGATTCGCGCTGCCTTCTGCGAGGTCGCGACGTCGGATCGAGTCGCTAGGCTCATGACGGGGCTGTCGGGCAGCTGCGCGTCGCCGTCCGCGTATTCGGCCGGGTGCGGGTGCTCGCCCACCGTCAGGGACCGCCGCTTCTTCTTGATGTTTCCCTGAGACGGCAACTTGAGGACCAGGTCGGGACGCTGCGGCAGTGGCGACGGAGGGCTCACCGACCGGCTGATAGACACGGACGGTGCGGGCTGCATGATGGACAACGCCGTCCGACTCCGGGCGTGGAGCGGTCCCGGGTCGAAGGCCCTTGTCCGCCCAGCACTAGTCGGGATGATGGGCGCCGGAAAGAGTCGCTGGTTCTCTATCTCGGTGGCTGGGGTCGCAAAGGGGCTCGCCACGCGCGCAGCCGCCTTCTCGTTGGTGGTGAGGCCCTTTGTCTGGGCAAACGCGGACGAGCGTCTATGATACGGGTCGCGTTCAGAAAACCCGTCATTAATCGGGTGGACCATAACAGTCTGGCCGTGGATCGTCAATATCGAGTTGGTGGGAACGTTCACCCATTTCTCTGGGAAGAGATGTTTAGCTTAACATTAGAGTAACAGAAGAAACATGATCCAAATACCTCGCTCAAAGGTCAGCGGCTCGCTTGCCACAAGCACAATACCGGCGCCCTTATCCCGCCTGTCCATTTGGTAGTCGCAATCCTTGCCCGCGGAAGACCGTGCTTCCCATTGAGTGCCTGAGGAGAAATACAAGCTTGCCGCTTCATCGGTGTTGCTGCTGACGTAACGTGTGCAAATAACGCTGTGGCCATCAGAGACGGCGAAGTTCAGGAGACTTCTAGTATCGACGTTTTCGCTCTGGACGATCCTCTCCGGAATGCTAGATGTGAGCTCATTGATGACCTCGATAGTCTGAAGCATCGCCTTTCGAAGAACCGTCGGACCGAAGCCCTTCTCGGGCATTGAGCTCGGATCGGAGCCTAATCGCTCGAGTCGGTCAAGAAACAGCGCGAATGCCCACTCGCTGTCGGTGCCACCTTGGACGTTGAGGTACCACTTATCGTGCAGCCGTTCGCCGAGCCTCCGCTTGATATACTTCCATCCGCCCAACCCACCATTATGCATCCACATCAAACTCCCGTGGCAGAACGGATGGCAGTTGTCTTCGCTCAGGGACCCCTCTGTCGTAGCGCGGACATGACCGAATATCAACCGGGACGCCGTCTTAGAGGCTATTCGAGGCAAGTTTGAGCAGTTCCATACGGGGGTCGTCGATTTGAATATACAAGGCTCAGCGCCGAGTTTTGGGTCAGTATACCACCCACTATAGGAACAGGTTAACAGTTATCTTCGGATAACGGCCAAAACCGTGTGCTGGAAAGAGGGGGCGGGGGGAACCCCTACACGCCATATCCATCTGGGTTTGTCGGGCCGCGCCTCGTGTCTAAGCGTAACCTTGAATCGTATGATTGCCGCAAGATAGAATGTGTGGGATCGGTGATCAGTTTGGAGAGAAGGATCTCGTCAGTACCGCGGTAGACGAGGAAGCGACACATGCTGGAAAGGGGGGTCACAACAGGAGGACAGGTCGGTAGACGATGGTCAACGTGCGGGTTGAGGAGGAGTGAAGCGAGAAATAGCCAAAATATTGAACGACTCGGTTACTTTGTAGAAAGAAAAAGGGGGAAAAAAATTTGTCTCTCGTGGGTGTTGCGCTTTTTGCTTTTGTTGTTTTAGTCGCTGAGGCCAGCCAATATATGGTCATGTGGCGCAATTCGCGTTGGTTATGAGTCGTTCAAGTAGGTCTGAGATGCATCTGCAGCAAAAGCACAAGTAGCGGTAGGGAAATAATACGGCAAACGGATTATACGTCCAGCCCCACCACGACAATCTATACAGCAAAGATACGACGCTTCTCCATGCCACAACCCGATTATTTATTACAAGTTATAGATAGTTTAGGTTAATCGAAAGAATGTTGTTGTAAGTCTGACTCAGGTGTAATCGAAGATGAAATAGGCTAAAACTAGACTAAGGCGGGAGATGTGTAAATTGGTTGAAGTGGGATTGGAATTAGAGGTGGATCCTGGACCCTAGTCTAAGGGACAGTTTAGTCGATGCTACTTAACAGGGTCAGGGGTCATGGGGGGGAGGGTTGAAGACTTGGAGTGCCGATGTTACACCATCAACCGCCTTGTTCGTTTTTAGGTTTTTCAGCTGACCTTTTACCAGATTTTAATAAGTGAGCTTCTGTTAGCTCTGAATCTTAAATGAGAATTTGCATCATGCCAGGCCCAACTTCCCTACAGTATATCAGAGAGAGTGGGATATTATAGCTATAAATAACCCCGGAATTGGGCAGTTGTCGGGTGCCCCCCAAAATGACGTAGCACCACGTATTTCCATCGTCACTAAACATGATTGCGTGTACACGTAGCGCATCTCTGTGTTTGGCCAAGAGTCGTTGATGCAAATATTACAATTCACGTCAAGGCCGTTTTACTTTTACGTAGTTATACTCTCAGTATTGACAACTCAGCAGTCAGGAGCCAGTCTTATTACTCCCAGTTTGTCGATACCGTCTTTCCCCTACCCAGGCCATAATCCCATTATCCGAGCCGTCGGGACCAACCCACCTTCGGCGTATATCTACCTTGTCTAGTGCCAAGATGCTTAACCGTCTTCGTACAATCACGCATGCAGACGGAATGGGATCTCGTCCAACGTGGCAAACCGCGGTCCCTTTTGAGATGTTTGAATGGGGGTTTCGAGTCAGCTCTCAGGAAGGCTGCCATGGCGCATCTACCCGCAAGATCTTGCGTATCATTATGTAACTTAGGTTGTTCGTTCTCAATCCCTCAAAGGTCCAATGGATATGTTCTACCGAGTACTAGGCCTATTTCTCAGCATGCGCCCTGCAGCTTACCTCGTCGTGTCTGGCGCACGCGGAAGCGAGCATGCAATTGTCCGAACGGCCCTACATAGTCGAAGCGTCCAGTGGCGTCGAAAGGGCACACAATTCCATGTTATGCCACGTGCTCTCAGCCCAGGTCGAATTGCTCGCTTACGTCCCACCGGCCTCAGCTGATATGTTTCACTACAGCAACGAGCTGAGCCCTCCTACGACATATAGACCAGAGGAGCGTGCTCTTGGGGATACTGCTGGCAAACATCGTGTCTCGTTCTGCAGCTCCCCATTCGGCTGGACCGCCTGACTAGTTAAACTCCTAGTTCTCGTTCAAAGGTATTCGGTGAATTTATGCTATGAATGCATGCTGGAGGACAGAGAATCTTATCTTTATCTACTCTGAAATGCGAGTCACAAGGCTTTGCTGCTATGAATGTAGATTGAACCCCCTAAAAGAATGGTAAGAGTGAAGAGACCGCCTAAATACTATCTCTTTGCACAAACTCTATCTGGTCTCCCTCGTGGTAGTCTGAGAGCAAGCTTTCTTCTTTTTAGAGCTTTGTGCTCCGAAAATGCAATCCCAAAGGTAGCTCGATTGTGCCCGCGAGCCCCCAAGGTGCTTTGAAGTGAAATCATGGTATTATCTTTAATAAGTCGCAAACCCCTCGTATTAGCCTCCAAAGTTCATAGCAACTACTTCAATGCGCTGGGTATCTTCATCAAGGTGGTTTCATGCTACCGTCGATAGGAGTTTGCCTTCCAGTGTTGATTGTATATGAGAACAGGACGGGTTCCAGCTGATACCGTAAAGTGAGCAGGTAATATGCAAGATGTCCCGAACCTAAGTAGTTGCAATTCTTTCCCGGAGTAGCAGCAGCGATTTGTGGTAATGCCAGGTACGGCCATGCAGAACAAGGCGGCAGCTTCTGGGTCCAACTTCTAGCATTGGCGCTTTCACATAGGTAGAGCGGGCAATAAAGAAAGTGTATGCACGGGCACTTGCTAGTAAGTCCGAAAAAGTCATGACCAGCATGGTACACTTAGCCTGTGCTGCGTACTCTTGGTGTATCCGAGGCAAAACTCTCTCAAACGCGTCTTAAGCGTACCTACTAGTTGGATACCCCAAGTGTATAAGCATCGCGTGAAGATTTGGCCAGCATAGCAGCCGGCCATGTGAGCAACTACTAGATATTATATAAATGTTTCTGCGAGTGTCAGCGTATATATCAGGGAGCCACATACCGGCTCGGGTCGCCCCCTCGACAACATTCCGATCGCATCACCCCTTTCGCTCGGTCCGCGCCAACAACGATATTGGCATCTGTTAATTCACTACTGGCACTGCATCGCTTCAGAATTTTAACCCTCATCTATCCGTTTGGGTTGCCCATCATGCACGAGGCGTGCTTACGCCACATTCAGGACACCGTCGCCAGCTGGCGGTCGATATTCGCGGAGGTAGAGAGAGCTGAGCACCAAAAGCAGCAAGAGAACCCGCCGCTTGAAGCAGCTTATAGTGTATACAAGACGTCAGCAACAAGCCAGGCAGGAGATCACAGTGCCACCGCCGCGGCTATGACAGCGGATACTTCCATAACCGCGACTACAAGCGAGGCTATCAATAGAGCACCGGCGGACACACTCCCGTCGTCCACTCGATCCCCCAAGAATATAAAAAGAAGCGTCGGGACATTCATCAGCTATGGCCTTTAGGATATGCTCATGCCACGGTCCACGGCAGGTTCGCATCATGTGAAGGAGGTGGATTCTGGCCGGGTCTGTTCGTCGAGCAATGATCAGAGCCACTATGGGCCGCTGGCGGCGCAGATTGACCCTGTTCCGGAAGTGGCACCAGAATATCACCAACGAGCATCCACAATGAACAGTGGTAGCCCCTTCACAGAAGGCATCGCCCAGCAAGCCTTACGCTATATGGATGGCAATGAGTGGACTGCAAGGGGTAACCCATTCTCAGGTCCACCTCGCTATGTGAACAAAATTGAGGAGGCCAAACAGAACGCGTTCCTTTCATCTCTGGGAGACGAACTGGCTACTGCCACTCCGGGAGAGGCACACGACGATGGCTACGAGGGCTCGACCGGGGACACGCCTCCGTTCTCGGATGGTGATACGTGCGAGGACACGGACTGCGATCCTGAACTGCAGTACGTTCTGTTGCTATCATTGCAGGAGAACCAAGACTCGGCACAAACCGCTCCCAGAACAGGGGAGAAACGGAGACGAGAACCCTCCGAAGACGGGAAAGCCGGATAGATCAGGTGGATGTGTTTAGTGTGTAGCGGAAGGGCTTGCGGAAGTTTAGGTACAGGGGCTCTGGGGTAGAAAGCAGTCGGACGAAAAGATTAATACCAGCGAGGTATGTCGATAATGATGTGCAAGGAGAAGGGGCTTGTCGATTTCCATCATCTGACCAAGGATAAGCAACAGTCTCTCTCACAATCCGTGTGCAATGTTTCCATGGCCAATTCTTAAGCAGCTGTGTTGCACTTCGCATGCACTAGGGCGAAAGCCTGCATGTTCAGCTCGGATATACTTGGCATGGTGACGTCTACTGTCTAGTCGGTACTAGTCTGCAGTGAGGCTTAAGGTGTTCGAGGGAAATTGCCATCCAACAACCAAAGAGCACGGATCAATTACGTACCCTCCATGACGGTGGTACAGTACTTAGGTACTTCGCACTTAATTTCGATTAGCTTTAGATGCAACCGAAACGCGTCTCACGCGACTACATAGTCATTCATCTTGATCTTGCTTCAACGAATAAATGATAGAAGGCGGGCGGTTACATAAATTGGACGAATCTGTCACCTGTGCCTTCAATTCCTCTCCTCTCAACTGTACGGGGACATTGGACCAATCATGGCCTCAATTTTGAGCCTCCCTGTGGAGCTCCTGGTGTACATTGCTCAGGAGTTGGAGGACGTCCAGGACATTGCGGCCCTGTCGCGGTCATGCCGCCGTATATACAACGCTACCGTCTTTACGTTGTACCGTTATGTGAAAGATGATCCCGCCGTCATGTGCTGGGCCGTTGACGAGGGCCATGTCCAGCCTGTCAAATATCTGTTGGCGGCTGGCGCCGATCCAAATGTTCCGTGGGTTCAATCAGGAACCAGGAGCAGTACCCTCTGGCGGCTGGACTACGAAGGATTCAGCAGTCGGTTTATGAGGAGCTTTGCGGCGGCCATTGATGATGATGATGATGCGACGTCAAATGATGAGGAAGGGAAGGACTTGACGTGCGAGAGCCACGTGGACGAGAAGGGCGGCCTAGAGGATGATGGTGATGGCGAATATGACAACGACGGTATATTTGAGGACGAGTATGGCAGCGCCGACTATGATGATGATGACGACGAGGATGAGAGCGACGAGGATTCCGACGACATTAGCGACACGTACGAAAGTGAAAGCGAAAGCGAAAGCGAAAGCGAAAGTGACAGTGACAATGACAGCGAGGATATTTCGGACGGCGATTCAACATTCACAAGGCAGTATTTCTGGACTCCTCTACACATAGCAGCGCGCTGGGGCCACGATGAGCTAGTTGAATTACTCCTTAACCACGGAGCAAACATCCACGCCCTCTCGCGTGGATTTTGTGAGTGTTCGTACCCAACGTATCGTTTACCCGAACCCAACTGTACAAGAAAGGCTGTTATCCCACTTTGGATGCCTCTCCATACTGCTATCTGTCATGGACATGAGTCCACGGCGCGCCTTCTTTTAGCTCGGGGAGCCTCGACAGTCGTTGCCACGAGAGGACGCGGAGCAAAACTCGATCAGGTCACCGCCCTCCACTCAGCTTGCTACTCTGGATTGACGTCCTTATCACGCTTTCTAATAGAGGATGGCTATCAGAGCGACGTCGAGGCTAAGGACCGTCGAGGAATGACGCCGATGAGCTATGCGTACTACTCAGGGAATTGGGAATCTATAGACTTGTTGCTTGAGCACGGCGCGACGCTCAACGCGCGTCTTGGGCGAGCCAGCCTGTTCAAGCATGCTTGCTCGTTCTCACGCTTTTCCGAGGCTCTCCGCTTCATTGAGCTTGGTGTCGACGTAGACGTCACATACAATGAATTAGAGTCGTCGCCATTGCATTGCTGCTGCATACAACAGTACCCCAGCTCTCGAGGCTTCGTGCGATTCCCCAAGCGGGTTTCAGATCAGGCCTCTCGCAGAGATGACGTTGTTCGGATTCTGCTAGATTCCGGACAGAACATCGAGGCTCGAAATCACGACCTCGAGACTCCCTTGATTCAGGCTGCACGTTATCACTTAGCTAGCACCGTCGAGGTTCTGCTCGCTGCAGGCGCAAGCACTACGGCCGTTGACGATGCCGGCCGTACGGCCCTAATAAGTGCATGCGCATCCGAGGTCAAATCTTCCAGAGGTGAGCTGCTTCGCATAGTTAAGGCCTTACTTCCCGGGACACACGCCAAGGACTGCGCGAAGGCTTTATATGACATATGTGCGACCACCAGCCGAGTGGAGGACAAGACAGAGATCGTGGGTCTGCTCCTCACGAACGGGGCTTCTCTTTCCCTCCAGTACGAACCCGGCCAAAACATGCTGTCCCGAGCAATAGCACACGGCAACCTCGAACTTGCAGACCTGCTTCTAGACAGCGGGTTAAAGCAACCGAATCCAGAGCAGCTTTCCGATATAATTGATGCAGCAATTGAACAGGACAATGCGTCCGCGCTCAGATATCTTGTTGATACGTTTCAGGGCGCAGAAGACGCGATGAAGGATGGTCGACGCCTTTACAACGCACTCCTTCGCCAAGGGGGGAAGTGTGCCAAGTTCCTTATCAAGGCTGGAGCTCCGGTCACGTATCGTGGGGATGACGACACAACCTGTTTAATACTGGCTACGGCCTTCACGCGCACTAGCCTAGCCAAAATGCTCCTTGAGCGTGGCGCCGATCCGAATGAGCTGTCTTCCGGGGACCATTGCCCGCTCTCTTTCCCCATAATAAAGGGGAATCGGAGTATGATCAACCTCCTGCTTAATCACGGCGCAGACATCCACAAGCGAACCGGCGGGCCGGAGGGAACTAGCATGGTTGACCTCGCCATTCATGGGGGGTATTTAGATGCGTTGGCCACAATCGTATCTCACAGGGCATGGTGGAACTCAACTAAAGCCCAGCGCAACGACTATGTCGTTAGGGCCTTGTTGTCGGCAGCGGGAACGAACACCTTCCAACTTGGCGCTACCCTCAACTACCTCCTGGAGGGACGCGGTGCGGACCCGAACGCGGTTTACGAGGCGCTCGATGCTACACCCTTACATCTAAGCATCCTATTCGGCCAGAGGGAAGCCGTACGCGTCCTGATGCAGCATGGGGCTGACGTTCACCGGAAATTGGCCATCCGAGGTTCGCTCCCTTTTGAGAACATGACACCGCTTGAATATGCCATCGGTAGCCGTAGCGCCTCGCTCGGACTCATCAAGGACATGCTCAAGAGATCGCCTCTTAGAAACATCAACTGGGATTCCAGTTCCGATACCGGCTCCGACTGCGATTCAGACTCGGACTCATACGCAGTGAACCGCGACCCGGCCGCCATATCCCGGGCCGAGCCCCTGGACATCATGGCACTAGCCGTCGACTACACCCGGGCGGCATGCCGGCGCCACAAGCCCGATATCTTCAGCCTACTCTTCGGGCGGCGGGCCGGCGGCCGCCCGGGCCGCTTGGACCCCAACCTACGCGACAGTGCGGGCGACACACCGCTGGCGCTCCTCTGCACCGCCGTCGAATCCGGGCTCGCCGACTTGGACTTCACGGCCGACATGGTCGCCATGCGGACCGCGCTCTGCGCTGCCGAGCTGCTGCGGCATGGCGCCGACCCGGGGCTCGCCAACGACGCCGGCATCACGCCGTTGCAGCGCGTCGCGCGTCTCATGAACTACGAAGGACCCGACGAATACCTGTCCGCGGTGGCAAGGGTGTGGAGCGCGAGCTTTGTCATCGAGGATTCGGTATTAAGGGTGAGGCGCAGCGGTGACTCCTTAGTCCCGGTGGGGATAGCTGTTCATTTATCGACGTCGGCCAATTCCACCTAATCCACGCAATACGAAGATGCCGTTATCAGGTGCGTCCGCGAGATGCATAGCTTCTCTTTTCATGCATCGATGGATTGTGGTATAGCCGGGATATATTTGCAGCGAGTATACATCGAGAATAGCTGTTAGCTACATGAGCTTCATCACAACCTGTCCAACACTATTGGGAAGCAACAGGAATAAGGGGTTGTCTTAATAAGGCGCTCGGTGAGCTTGGGGTTTGTGCGAGCAGGCAAGATGTCGTTAATGAGTGGGCGGATAGCCCGCAATAAGTACATCAAGGGGTTTCCAGCTCAATATCCATAAGTGGCGAGAAAGGGCCACCTAGCAGTATTACCATGCAAGTAGGCAGTCTTAAAAGTGTTTTAGGCCAGGCCCTGGAGATTCTTGGTCATCTAACGTAATGTTCCATGTATGCCATGCTCCGACAACTGAGCGTCTGTTCAACCTTATGCTCAAAGGCGCAACTGTACAGTCACGTATCTTAACGGCCATCTTGCCGCGTGACGATAATTACACAAGCCCTGCGGGAAAGGGGGGGCCCTTAATACGAAGGCTAACAAGTCTCTGCACTACCCATATAGCGACAAAAAGTAGAAACAACTGAGTAAATAACCTGGTCCACTCCAATAAAGCGGTACTTGGCGTCCCTTTCAAGAGGAATTGCCTCGGCCAAGCATGGCTTTAGTCTTCTACCTCTTCGCCAGTGCATCATATGAGGGATAGGACCCCATTATACAGTCTATCGTAATAAGACAAACCAAAGATAAGAGACCGTAATATGGGCGCTTAAGCCCGAAACATTTCGTCTATATAACCGAACCATCTAATGGCCCTTAGCAAGCGATAGTGATATCCGGGAAGCAAGGGTCTCGTCAAACTTATCTTAGGCAACTAACTGAAAGATGATGCAAGAGCAATAATACAGCCCACCCTCCTTGCTTCTCATCGCTATTATATCGGGCGATGCGCTTCAGTCTCGCCGCACCCAGCGGGAACGGGGGAGTTGAGATGTAGTGGCCATCGCCAATCCATCTCGGGTCTGTTTCAAGTTGCCGTTCTGAGGCGGTCTCGGTGAATCGAACATCACCTACTGGTAGAAAGCGAATGCCGGAATACGGTCCGGTAACCAGGGCCTTCTGATCCGGGATGCCACGTTGTTCTGTAACACCTAGGACAGAGAAGAAAAGGTGGTGCTCGTGCACCCCTCGTTCCGGTAAGCAGTTACGAAAGATCGGGATACAGGAGCGTCTTCACGGGTTTTGAACGTCGGGTTTGAACCAGCGCCGTGTGGCGGCCGTCGTCCAAAGAAAAGTCCTAAAAGACAAGGCGTTGTCGACAGTGCGTTGAATAGGGCCATTAGGCAATCAAGAAGACTAAGTGTAGGTCCGCCCGAGACATCTCGACAATTTGAAGCACATCAACCAACACTTCACTTCATCGTAATGGCATGGGAATACGCGCTCATTTGCTACTTGAGATACGGTGGTCTACATCCCGGGCTCTAACTAGGCATCCAAGCCGTCAAACTCTATGAGCCTCGCCACCAACCTGATGACCTCATTATCCTGGACGTCCATCTGCGGATCCCCGACCTTCATCGCGATGATGTTATCCACCATGCCCCTGAGTCTCGAGACCAACACGCCGATTCTCGCCCAGCCCCGCAACCTATAGGTAGGGCTCTGTTAGTGCTTCACGTCACGCGCGGTCGAGTGTTCGAATGAGCAACCTACCGCAGCCAGCCGTCGACAACCAGACCCCTACCGAGAGTGTCCAGTTCGATTGCGCCGGAGAACAGGAGCAGAGTAAAGGCGTTGAATGCTAGGTCACGCAGAAAGGGGGATCAGCCAACTCTTCTTCTCTCGCATTCACAAGGACACCTCTATACGCAAAAACAGAAGGAACACAGAAGGACAGCAGAAAAGAAGGAGAACTCACGCGTAAGATCCCGGATGAAGATCTTGCTCGTCGAGATCATGCTGAAGTACGACACGAAGGCGGCACCGCCCGAGAATCCCTGGCTGTCGAACAGCGTGCTGCTGGGGTGGACGAAGACGCGCCCGTTGTCGCGCGTGAAGTACCTGATGGTGCGGGCCTCCGGGTCGAGCTCCACGGCCCCCGAGACCGACGCCGTGTACTTCTTGTCGGGGAACTGGATGCGCGCGATCTGCGGCGTGAAGGCCGACGCTGTCAGCGCCCTGACGAGCGCCATCGGGACCGCCTTGGGCCTCGCCGGCGAGGCGATGCCTATCTCGGCGAGCGCGGAGTAGTACTGGACGCGCGTGGCCGCGATGTCGGAGAGGGTCTGGTACGAGAGGAAGTTCTCGTCGCAGAACTGACGGACCTGGCGCTGCGGGGTACGGTCGGCGACCATGGCATTCCACTGCAGGAAGGCCCGGAGGTCGGTGAGCAGGTCACCGTCGCCGGCGGAGAAGCGCATGCGGGCCTTCCGGGCGGCGTCTCTCCGGTCGGGCGGCGGCGATACGAAGGGGCTCCTAGTGCTCAGGATGGCGGCGATGGTGATGGCCTCGTCGAGGCAGCCGAAGATGGCGCCATAAACCATGAGCTTGCCGCAGCGGAGGTCGGCAGGGATCACGGCGAGCTGGCGGCCGAGCGCCGTCAGCTCCTCCCCGTCGAGGGCGCCCATGCGCCGCAGCATCGCCACGGCGCCCTCGACGGCCGCTGTCTCGGGCGGCGTCGGCGTCCTCGCCAGGAACCCGCCAACGTCGCGCGTGCCCATCGCCCGCACCGACAGGCAGAGCTGCTCTAGGGGCACGCGGCGGATCTCGGGCTCCGGCCGCTCCGCCATCTGCTGCTCGAGGTTCCGCGTGTACAGCTTGTAGCACTTGCCGGCCTGCACGCGGCCGGCGCGGCCCCGGCGCTGCTTGCAGGCGGCGCGCGAGGCCCACGTCTCCTCGAGCTTGCGCATGTTGTTCTGGGGGTCGAAGCTGGTCTCCTTGACGCGGCCCGTGTCGATGACGGCTACGATGTCGTCGATGGTGATAGAGGTCTCGGCCACGTTGGTGGCGACGACCACCTTGCGCTTGCCGGCGGGCGGGCTCGCGAACACCCTGCGCTGGTCCCGCGTGTCTAGCGAGGCGTGGAGGGGCAGGACGTGCAACGACGGGACCGACCGCAGCTGGTTGACCGTCTGGTTGATCTCGGCTACCCCTGGTAGGAAGATTAGGATGCCCCCCTTCATGTTGCTGTGGTACAGCTCCGCGTCGATCGCCTTTGCCGTCTCGAGGAGTAGGGAGTAGTTGATACGGGAACCTAGCCTCTGGATCGTCTTGTTGATGGGGTCCTTCGCCGAGTTGTCAGAGTCAAACGACTCTTCATCACGGAATCTGTCGTTTCCGACTGTAAATCCCGTGATCTGGATGATGTCGTCGAGGTAGTAATCTTCGACCGGATACGTCCTGCCGGCAATCTCGACGAGTCCGACTTCGAGACCCTCGGTGGTGAAGTAATTCTTGAACGTAGCAGCGTCGAGCGTGGCGCTCATGAGGACCAGTTTCAGGTCTTTCCGCTTCTTCAGGACGTCTCTGATGATGCTCAGCAGGAAGTCCGTGTCAAGGCTACGTTCATGGACTTCGTCAAGCACAACGTGGCTGACGTTGGCCAACGAAGCAACGACGTCGTCGGTGCTGCCCCCGGACGTCTGCAGACGCCTGAGCAGCACACCCGTCGTAACGAAGGTGATCTTGGTCTCGTGGCTAGTCTTGTTTTCACCTCGAATAGAGTAACCAACCTCCTTTCCAATTTGCGAGCAACGCTCGTCGCTAACCCTGTCGGCAAGACCAAGGGCAGAGATTCGACGAGGTTGTGTACAGATGATGTTTGCCGCAGTGCCGAACCCCTTGCTATAGAGGTCGTCTAGAATGAATTGAACTGATTGTGTGGACTTACCAGAACCGGTCTCACCAGCGATGATTGTGACCTGGTTCTGCGCCACAGTAGCAACTAATCGTTCTCTTACCTGCCAGGCAGGCAGCTTCTGACGCTGGGCTAGCATTTCCTTGAAGCCGGCCGAATCTTGTCTTCTCTGCCACTCCTCTCTGCTCCGAGGATCGGCAAACCATGCTAAAGGTTTGGGGCGGCGGGCGGGCTTTCGTTGGGTTGCAGCAACTCTGCGAATTTCAGCAGCGGTAGAGGCGACCCCAGATATATCTCGGAGTTTCCCGGGTCTCTCGATGATGTCGTTGACATTCTGCTGAATCCAGTCGACCACGAAGTAGATCTTCATGGGTTCTTCGTTCAGGGACTCGTTCACGTAAGCGAGCGCCTTCTTGATAATGCTGAGTTTGATGTATGAGGGGAGATCCGCCAGAATCGTGACGATGATCTCGGCAGGGTATCGCGGGGATTTTCGTATTTGCACCAGAGTCTCGATGTTGTTCTGGGGCCCGTTTCTGACGGACTCAATGCGGATCTGACAGACGTCGTCAGACACGCGCTTGAAATTCTCGCCAAAAACGGACCCCAGACTACCAATCTCATCGGCCCAGCATTCTTCGGGCGTGCCGGAGATGAAAGGTTTATCTGGAGGATCTGGTACCTCGGCACCATCGCCACTGGAGAGGAGAAAGTGCTGCAGTGCTAGTGCAGTGCGGCCTTCATCTCCGTTGCTCTCGTCGTATACTTTCCTGCAGAGCTCGGCCGAGTAGCCCGACTGAGAAAGCCGCTTGATAGCCGCCTCCCGCTTCAGGTCGTGAGTGGCGGCAACTGATACGCCGGCACTATAACTTTCCGGCAGAGCCCACCGAGGCAGATCATCCTCTGGTACGTGTATGAGTAGCCACTCTAGCGTCTCCTCTCGGTCTTTGCATTCCCCCACTGCCTCCTCGACGTGACTTTTCCGGAAGCCCGAATTGGTTAACTCCTTGATGATGGCGCTCTTTTGGGCGTCGGACATTTTGACGCCGTGCGGGTTCCAGATAACTTCCCTCCGTAGCAGGTCTTCCAATTGGGATCGAGTCTTCTTACCCATCTCGACCTTGGGTGCCGTGGTCCAACCCTTCATGGGATTAGCGCCACCACTACCACCAGCTTTCTCTGCCGCATTACTCCGGAGGACCAAACCGGCCGCCCCGGGCATGTTCTTAGCCTTCTCTCGGATAGCCTCCTGCTCCTTCCGCTTCTTTTCGGCGGCGGCCTTGTCGGTCTCCCGCTGCTTAGCGGTGGCGAAGGGGTCAGCGTCGTACAACCACGCGTTCCCATTCTTGACGTCCTCTTTTTTCAGCTCCTCGAACTGCTTCCACAGGGCCTTATAGTCCGGAGGAAGCGTCGTGTTGATTCTCTTCATGCTACAGACGCGAAACAGAGCATACGTGGCGGCTGCGTGCCTGGCCTCTAGGGCCGTAGGTCTAGTCACTAGGTGGATGTGATCCGAAGGTAGCTTGAAGGGAGGTAGCGTCTGCATTTCTTGTGTCTTGGGGTGCTTAGCGCTGAGCTTGACGAAATACGAAAAGCCATCTTTGCTTTTGATCTAAGAGACGCTGGTATTAACTAGGTACACCGCCTCACATATCTGGAGAAGCCGCTTACGTACTGGTTGGTAGTCGGGCTTCTCCCACTTCTGCCTCTGACAATGCTCCGACAGCAGGTTCACGGGCAGCTTGCCCGTCCAGCTGGCTCCCCCGATGATCTGCTTCACCGTGGGCTTGGGCGGCCCGGAAGCCTCTGGTTCGCCCGCACCCGGCTTTCCCGCATTTGACGATCCCTGCCCACCTTTTTTTGGCTTGGGGTCCTTGGTTGAATTTGTGAATACGATGAAGTCGTCGTTTTGGCTGTTATTATTATTATTTGTGGCGGCTTTTGACGTCTGTTTGGACGAACCACTGCTGCCAGACGTCGGGGGAGGCGCTGTCGCCTTCTCTTTCCCTTTCTTTCCCATAGTGGTTCATGGGTTAGGCAAGGCAACCGTTTCACACATACCTACCTAGATCGATAGCAATTAATATGCAGTGCGGGAGGTCTGATATCTGATCTTCTGGAAAGAATATTAAGAAATTAGGAAGCCAAGCTATGTAGGGATTGAGCCCCCACAGCGCGCTAGTGTAGGTACTTTTAGTGGGTGATTTGTGGGTCGGTCCTTCCTGTGCGTAAGGTTCGCAACTTTTTAATGCGCATTACTACTAGGCATCATGAGGATTACGTAGTACATGTATTATCGCAGAAATAAAGACTGTGATGTTTATTATGAAAGGGAAGTTTGCGTTTTCTTGGCAGGATATGTCTGGTGCCTGAAGGAATTTGTTAGGTTAATGGGGGTTGGCTAGGTCAGGCAACGGTTGCGTGTGTGGCCTTTCTTTCTCGCACCTAGAACGCAACCACAATCAACCAGAAAACCAACCAATTCACCTGTTTCCGCGATTTTAAAATACATAAGATGCATTATAGGGTCTTTACAATAGTCTTGCTGAATAAAGAACGAGGCCGGCCCTGCGAAGCCAAGGACGAGGGACAAGATTGTCTTCCATGAGCCCATGGATATTCAACATACCCTGAGATCATACCGTTCAGGATGAACGTCACGAAAAGCGATGGACATGGTGTTGCCCACAAAGCCGATGCGCGCTAGCGAGAGAGGTTGATGTAAAACGCCCATCGCCAAGTTGCGCGCGTGACGATGGCGTTGTCGATGACAAGCCCTGTGAGGCTTTCGATAGTATATGCCCCGAGCACGCTACATGGTACATGCTGCGCTCTCGTGGAGGAGTAGATCGCAGACAATCAAGTCAATCGACATGATCATGCCATCGTTTCCAAGCCCTTGCACTAGGCGGGGAATAATGAACGCGCCCACGGCGCCACTGCCCAGGGTAAACCACCGCGAATGACAGCGACCAAGGGGTAGCGGCTGCTGAAGATGTCGGAAAGCTGGCCGTATAGCGTCTGTGTAGCCGCTAAAGCGAAGCACAGAAATTTCTGGCCGAATATACTCGCTTTCGCTGCCAGTTTGTCTGGGATAGTGGGCAGAGCTGTGAAGATGATAGTATTGTTGATGGCGCTGATGAACCTCCGGAGGCAGAGATCTAGGAAAACGAGCCAAAACACAGATCCTTAGGAGTAGAAGGCTCTTCGCCTAGCTGTGGGACACGACATCTTGGTGAAGAACAGGCTCTGGTTTGTTCGAGCTCGTGACGTCGGGTTCGTTAGCCGACGAAGTGTTCTCTTGCACCATGGCTGGAAATAGTCCGAGGGAAAGGGAGGCTGTGAACTTAGACAAAGTGAAAGTGCTGCTGAAAGGTGATTTGAGAGGAGACCGCAAGGCCGCCGCCAAACTCCTGATGAAGTTGTGGAGTTGTGCTGACCTTATGGACATTCGGGGCTGTGCGATCTAGTGAGGTTCCGCAGCAGATGGAAAGGACATCTATCCCATGAAGCGCATAGGATTTCAACAAATACAGGGCTGCTTAATGTAGTGGTAGCATGCTTTGGAAATGTTATGCAGGGCAGCTTCGGGCCCTAGGGTGCATAGGTCTGAGGGCACTCACGTAGGGAGAGAGCTTGATGAATTCGGGACCAGACATTCAATATGTTTTTTGTTCCCTTCCTTGCACTTACTGTTTTATTATTTCTCTCCTCTCTCCCTTCACCACCCCTCTCACCTTATCAGGCCTCCTCATATGGTAACTCAGGGCAATGGGAAATAATGATGCGAACTCGGTTTCAGGTGGGAGAAAAGATTGGTATTGTCTTCTTGTAGCTATTTGCATAACTAAGTATTGTAACGTGAATGTCAGTGTTGGACGACAGACACGAGGCCAACGGGCAAGCCAAGGCACCTACGGCAGTCAGTAAATGCAGACGCCTATGTCTTTTGATACTGTTCAGATCGTGAGAGTGTTACATGTTGGCTCCGGGAGGTTGGTTGGCTCGACGCAAGGGATCGATCAGAGGGGTTATGATGCTAAATCTGCCAAAGATTCCTTCAAATAGGCCACCTCTAGCCGGAACGGTCCATCTGCTTGTCACATCAAGACTCACTTGCGCATAACTCAACGTGCGTCTTGCACCTAGACTTGTTGGTGAATGCCCTGGTACTTGCACCGCTCTTACCAGGCTGCGAACCAAGTTGATCCGATCTCGACAGACAGCTCCCACTTAGTCCGTGTCCAGCAATTGAAGTGGAAGTAGGCTTCTGTGACTATCTCAAGACTGTCAATCGATCATCAGCCACTTCTGTTCCCTCTAATACGGACCTGGAGTATTGAGATGGATCTTTAATCTCACAAAGACTATGAACTCACCTCCTATGTACACCGACACGCCGCTGCCGGCCCTGCCCACGCCACATTTTGAGACGGGCGAGGTAAAGTTGCGGCCATGGCTACTGACTACCTACTCTCACTATATCCACTAATAAGGCTTTGCCAGACTGACTCTTTCACCATCGATGCCTCTCATATGGTATGCCAGATGTTGCTGCCCGTCTGGAGAAGGATAGACAGACTAGCCTAGCTTTAGCTACAACGCTTAGCTATGTTCCACGGCGCATGGAACGGATGGAATGTGTATTTGGAGAAAGAGCGCTCCAACTTCCGGGCTGCCGAGCTCGTCGCTATCTTAGACTCGTTCGGGGACGCTTTATACTCCCATCTCAAGGCGGAGGCCCCTCCCATCGTGACACTCAAACAGTACAACACAGCCAAGAGCAATCGACATTTTGGGTATCACCGATGCAGCGGCCAGGAAGCAGATCAACCTAGGCTTTGTCCGTAACATACTGCCGATCTTCCTACTGAACATGGACACCGCCGATTTCGAGCAGGGCAATGCGGCATGAAGTTTTTCCCCCTTCCAGGGGAGCCGTCAAATGGGTCCTGACGAAGGTCGTCCTCGCATGACACTCAGGCAGGTGCGATTTGCCGCCTGCTCCCCTGAGGGAAAGTGTAACGGCTGGCCGTTTAAAACCAAGGAACCAGGTGCTTCAGGGCATTGCCATGTAATTGGCGTTAGGTCTCGCGTGGACGATACAGATTGGCAGGACGAGACAGACCCATATGCACGAACTACAATAATAACCTATTGGGCTGGTCCTTTTTTCACAGCACTTTTAGGCTTATACGGCCCCTTAGTATTCTCCCACCCACCTGCCTCATGTTTTTTCACAGCATTTTTAGGCCCACACGGCGCCTTAGTATTCCCCCACCCATGATACGAATAATACATTGTACGTCCCCAGTTTTATTATGTGTACTGATGTACACATGGTCAATAGGCCATTAGGCCATTAAGGAGTTGTCGATCACACTCTAAAGAAGTTTGTCGTTCAGTGCGGTATATGCCCCCCGATTTGGATGTTTCACAGCAATTTTAGGCCCACACGGCCCCTTAGTATTTCCCCACAAAAAGGCGGGGGCTGCACAGAGACTGCCTCAAGTTTCACTTTCCCATTTGGGAGGGATTGTTCGAAGGGGAAAATTTATGTCGTCATAACCGAATAGCAACGCTCCTTGGAGCTCTAAAGTAAATGTTTACCTGCGACCTCCGGCATCGCCTACAACTTTACGCTATTTGAGTGCCCATAGAAGCACGAACCCCTGCGAACCCGGTTTCTAGGATGTAGAATACATCACTCATAATACTCTCCTTCAACAATACCACGTAAACCATGTCCACGACTGAATCAGACGCCGAGGATGCGATCACAAAGGACGAGATCGAGGGCTTAGCTCCCGCGCCGCCAGCAGCCGCTGCCGGCGTAAGTCAAGGCACGAAGCGCAACGCCTGTGAGTCCATTCCCGCAGCCCCAGGCCCGGCTCGACTCAGACCCCCGGCGTAGCTCTATCAATGAGTTTTCTACCTATCCCGAAGCTCCACTATGAACTAACGACAATCCCGCCAAGTCACAGAACTCATGTCACCCAAGCGAAAGGTGCCGGCCGCATCACAGTCGACGACGACGACCACCCCCCGATCCAGCACGGGCACGGGCGCTACCAGCTCCTTCTACAACCGCGCGCCGCTAACCAAGACCTTCAAGGCGCGCGACGGGCTCGGCGCGTACGTGGCGGACCCGGCGTCCTTCCCGGCGTCGCGCGTGGTGTTCCACGACGCCTCGTTCGTGGCCATCAACGACCTGTACCCGAAGGCGAGCGTGCACGCGCTGCTGCTGCCGCGCGACGCCGCGCTGCGGCGGCTGCACCCGTTCGACGCGCTGGACCCCAACACCGACGCCGCGTTCCTGGCCGCCGTGCGCGAGCAGGCGGCGCGGCTGCGGCGGCTCGTGGCCAAGGAGCTGCAGCGGCGGTTCGGGCGGTTCAGCCGGGCCGACGCGGCGCGGGAGGCGGCGCTCGACGGCGGTGTCGGCATCGCCGTCGCCGCGGGGGAGGGGGAGGGGGAGGGGGAGGGCGAGGGCGAGGGCGGGAGGAGGGAACTGCCGCGAGGCCGCGACTGGGAGGCCGAGGTCCGCGTCGGCGTGCACGCGCACCCGAGCATGAACGACCTGCACGTGCACGTGCTGTCGCGCGACATGTTCTCTGAGTGCCTGAAGCACCGGAAGCACTACAACTCGTTCAACACGCCGTTCTTCGTTGACCTCGCCGACCTGCCGCTGGCGCCCGACGACCCGCGCCGGCACCCGGGCCGCGCCGGCTACCTCGGCGCCGACCTGACGTGCTGGCGCTGCGGCCGGAACTTCGGCAACAAGTTCAAGCAGCTCAAGGAGCACCTGGCGCACGAGTTCGAGGAGTGGAAGAAAGAGTAGAGTACTTAGAGCAAAAAAAAAAAAAAAAAAAAAAAAAAATCTCGCCGTAGGCACCCACGCACTTGCGCGCCGAGGGCGCCAGTCAGAGAGCACTCTCGCGAATCATGACCCTAGGACGAGTAATTAGTTTTAATAGCGGGTGATTCGCCGCGCAGATCATTGTATTCAGCCTAAAGCAAACGCCAATAAAGATACAATCCTCGCATTATACCGTGAAAACACCTCGTGGCCACCGTACATCCATCCGTCCTTTAATGTGCAAAGCTGCTTCACCGGCCCGCGCGGAGTACCGTACAGACCAGAGACCGCGTCCTCTCATGCGGCTCTTCCTCGCGATCCGACGTGCTACTAACGATAAACAGCGTCGTCATCCACTACGACTCCGTGAACCTTCTGCTGACCCTCCTGTAGGCCTTGTACGCTGTCGAGAAGAGTTCTGGAAAATACGAAGACACCTAATACTATAGCCAATAGTTGTTAGCACTTGGGCGCGCGTCGGGTAAAGGAAATGGGGCGCGGCTCCTACCTGATTCTCTTCGGCCTCGGCGCTATCGTTATCCTGCGCAGCGTCCGCGTCGTCTCCGTTTTGCGCGGCGTCGCCCATGGGCTCATCGACGTCTGTAGTAAACGTTAGTCAACGATGCATTGTATAGCGCTAGCACTCCACTCATAACCACATCGGACACCCAGTCCATCGCGACGCGTTGGTTAGACGCGTCACCCGGGTAGAGTAGAGCGTAGAAGGGAGGGGGGGCCGGGAAGAGAAGTCACATACATGCATCACCACCAGCACTTTCCTCAGCTGCTTCGTCGACGCCGTTCTCCTCATGTACTTCCTCGCGCTCGTCCTCCTTCTCAGCAGCAGCAGCGACAGCGACGCTGGCGTCGCTCTTGCGGGGGCGTCCCCTCTTGCCGCCGGTGGCTGACTTGGGCGTGGCCGACTTGGGCGTGGCCGACTTCTTGGCGGAGGCGGAGACGGAGGTGACGCGCTTGTTGGGCGTAGCGGCGACGGTCGCCGACGCGTCGCTCTTGCGCGGGCGGCCGCGGCCGCGGCCGCTGCTGCGCGTGCCGGTTGCCGCTGCCTTCTTGGGGGCGGCCGCCTTCGTCGCCGTCGTCTTCTTGACGCCGGATCCCGGGGGACGACCGCGCGGCCTGCCCGAGGGCTCCTTCTTAGGCTGCGCCGAGACGCCGTTCTTGGGAGGCCGGCCGCGTCCGCGCTTGGGGACGTCAGGCGCCACGGCCTCCTCCGCAGCTGCGGACTTCCTGGGGCGCGTGGGTGCCATTGCTTTCTTGGGTACTGTGCGTGGGCTGCGCGCGCGCGTGGATGCGTGAGTGTGTATAGGTAGGTAAGTGCGTGCGCGTGGGTGAGATGAGGTAGATAGACGAGGGTGGTGTGCGAGTTAATGTTAATGCACACACGTCAATGCCTTATGACGCGATGAGATGAAGATAGTGGTGAGGGATTGGAGTTGATGAGAAAATAGAAGAAAAAGATGGGAGAGGAAAGTTGGAAAAGAAAATTGGAAAAAAATCCAATTGGGGGGAGGGAAACCCTGGGCGATGGCGCGGGTTTGTTCGTTTAAATCAGTCTCGCACGGTCGCAAGTGCATCAGTAATAACAGCCTGGGGGGGGAGTGTGTATGAGGGACGGGGGGAAGCTTGACGCGGTCGCGTTGTTGCTGTAGCTCGGGAAGTAGATCTACTCCAGCTCTCCCAGCTCCTGTAGGAAATATGGGTCCCCTTTCATTCGCCTCCTGGTACGTACCCGAGGGTCTAGGTGATGCCGGCCTGGCTTTAGCCTTTAGGTGGGGGATGCCCGACTAATCATCGGTGATAGGACATTAGCTGAACTTCATTCTCAGGACCTCGGGACTCAGGAGTCAGTCTAGCAAGCAAGCAAGCCCCTCGACCACTCCCCTAATTAATGGGATACGTGTAATTTTATCGCGAATAAGAGTTACCTATAAACTCCCAGCAGGGTTCCAATAACGGACATGGCCAGTATAATCACACTAATACGGGGAAAACGATGGAGGTTTTTCAGTAACACGGGTTTTTTATTGCTCTCTTACCCGAATCCTCGCCTCAGTAGGGTGAAGAGAAGGAGGCAAGCCGCTTTTTCAGACCGCATAGCTCGAACAGCTCGATGCCCTCCTACTATCCAGATAACGGCAGAAAGGCCTTTAATTGCTATGGCGGAAAGACGATAAGTGACTGTTCCTCTTGCTTCTCATCCACGGAGAGGGGTTTCGCTAAGTAGATTCTATTCGGAGCTCAACGTATCGAGGTATCTCAAAGAGTATCTTACTGGCTAATTCAGCATGCCGAACTAGGACGAGATATCACTCCTATGAGAGTTATCTAGCAGTCTGACACTACTAGTCTGCCAGTGTTTTCGAGTTCTGGCGCGATATTACACGCATTATTTGTAGCCTCTGTCACGCAGGTTGGTACTCATGTAACTACTCATTCTATGCTTACCTATCTTGTAAAGAAGGCTTCTTGTGTCCTCTACTCTACCAGAGCTGCCTATCTTGAGCTCAACATGTAAGAGTGGTTTAATAAACCATTAGGCACATCTGCCTAGTACTTAATTAACCATCACGGAACTCAAGTACCTAGTATGCACCAAAATCAATGGTTACTGTGGCACTAAGCGAAATTATATACTTAAACAAAGGGGCTTGGCGTATGTCTACGTATGAGAGTCTGTGATCCCTCCCGCGACGGCCGGGGCTCCTATTAGGCTCATAGATTACGAAGAATCTAGCGTCTTCTGCTTCCTGCAAGAAATGCAAAGCATCGCAAAGAGAACCATAAAAGAGCATCCAGCTTCCTCCTTGCCTGTTTTTCCGCCCTTGACCTGAACGCCTGAGCTCGTCGCTTGAGCTTGTACCTGCCATGCCACCCATGGGGTGTCTATCTATGTTGTCGGTTGCCGGAACGCCGAAACAAGGAAGTTTCCTCGAGTCAGTCGAGAAAAGGTATCACAAACGGTAAAGGAAGTCATGATTCTCATAAGCTTCATGAAGCGTCATGATGTATGGCATGCATCGCGCATCATGCATCGTGCAGAGGCCGTATTAATGCGTGGTTAGCGGGTGAAAATTGCTGAAGTGAAGTTGCCGCCTACTGCTCTAAGTAAGGCAGCAAGTGTGAGGGGTATCATTAGGAGGCGCTGTGGCAAAGCACAGGTATGGTCCAGTCAAGAGCATAAGTCTGAATGATGTGAAGGGCGGTGGGGATTGAGTGACGTTTGGTCATCATCCGACTGGCCCCCGCCCATTACTGGAGCTGTCGGGTGCAGCATAATGGGGTATGGTGTTAATCGAGGATGCGTTGCGTCAACCCTCAGTAGGGATCGGCATCTTCAGGTCCTGATGTACCGAATAACGAACGAGGCTGGCTTCGTCGTTCCAAGGGGAGTAATGAAGTGGCTGCGTCATAGTACGCTGGAATGGCAGGCGGAAGCCTTTTTGCAGCTGGTTCTCGACGAAGGTCGACACTCGCTTGTACTTTCTGTCGGCGTACTTTTCGTAAACGGCAGCATGGTGCTTGCGTGCAATCCGGCAGCAGTCCAGTATCATTCCGACCAACGGCTTCAGCTGAGAGAAGGTATAACCAGAGTAGTGGACGTGGGCAGGCGTCTGGAAATCCGTGTTAGATAACAAACGCGATCAACATATATAGCACAAGGACACTTACCCAGTCACCCTTTTCCAGAATGAGGCGAGACAAGCAGTGTGCGCCGGCGGCTATGTAGCTCGGGGGGCTCGAAACGAAGCGCTCGTCCATGAGAGTAACTTCGAGGAAGTACTTGGAAAGAGTACGAGACTCAAGGTCGTAATCATCTGCCTTGCTAATGCGTCTCAGGAAACTCATCGGCCCGGGCCATCCCAACTCGAAGTTGAGCATACTCAGCATGAACCGCTCCGCCTTCAGGATCTCGTCGATCGAGTAGCCACCGTCGACCATGTATACGATCTCCTGGACCGAGGGGCAATTGATTTCCTCGTATTTAGCCGCGACGAAAATAGCTGTAGCGCCGACAAGCTGCAGCTTCCCAAGAGACACGACCTTGTAGGAAAGGAAGCGGTCAATATAGTTCACAGTCAAGAACAGAGTCTCCGGGAGAAGGCCGAATCGAGTGTGGACCTGAATGACCCAATCCATCAAGATGGACCGCATTGACCATCGGATCTCTGTCTGGATATCCATGTAATGGGCATTCGGAAGCATGGTCATCTAGCAACGTAGTCAGCATAACGTTGATCGCATTAGAGGGAAGAACTTCATGCTTACCTCGAGTTCTCGCATGTAGTCGAAAATCTCATCACCATATTCGGCGACCATACTGACGTCCCATGCTTCCTCCTCTACCTCCTCATCGGTGCGCTTGCTTTCAACAATCTGCTTGGCAGTCTCAAGCTCAGCAGCGTCCTTCTTCGAGAGCTTCGGAGGAAACATAACGGTGGTCGCGCCGCCGGTCGTGTTGTCGCCGCGTGATCTGTTAGAGTGAGCTGTAGTGTATCCCTGATCGTCGTAATAGTCCTCATCATAGTCGGAGAGCTCTGGATGGTCCTCCGCCGGCACAGATGGAAGGTGTGATTGAAAGTCCACCGTCTTGACTTCAGTCCTCATCAGAGCCTTAGCGGGTATAGTAGGTTCAGGTAGAGTCTGGATGGGAATCAGAGGTTTGTCGATTGATGCCTGTACGGGGTACTGATCCTCCCTTGGGATCTCCTCGACGGCATCTAGGTAAGGAGCTCCGGTCACGTCGTCATCAATGCGGTCAGGGTATGAGTCCCATTTACCGTTCTCAGTAGGATCAAGAAGCAAGTCCCATCCACTCAGCTCGCGGCCGGGCTGTCCGTTCGATTCGCTTTTCTCGGTAGGCTCGGGAACTAAGCCCCATCCGCTTAGGGGCCGGTCCGGTCCGTCTCTGGCATGGGTCGGGGGCATGTCGCCAATAGTGCTAGGAATAGTGGTGTTCTGGAAGTCGGCTGATGGTTGATTTCGTAAGCCAGCTTGGGTAGATTTCAGAACAGGTTGGCTCTGGTGGTGGCGGGGTTGGCGTATGCTAGGTTCTGCTTGGGAAGGTGCCGCAGAATCGCGGACCGTCTTTTTCAGCGCAGCAGCGTTCAACGCCTCTGAGGTCTCGCGCTCCTTCTCAGCGTGGCCGTCATTGTAGACCATGGGTTTGCTGGGTCTCTTCCAAGGCCAGTGTTGCTTGGAGGCCCGCTGTGGTTGTGTCTCGATAGGAAGAGGTTTGATCTGTGCCATTGAGGCAGAATACGCAACAGAGCCGGCCTTCGAGAGACGCTGGGCAGGTCGCGACAATGTATCCTTTGGCTTTGTCTGAAGATCGCCATTCTCTTGCCCCTTGACAATAGTCATAGTGTTCGTACTAGTGTTACTGTTCTTCTTCACCATAGCACCCGAGTTGGACGGGGGAAACACGGATTTAGAGGTATTGCTAGAGTCGGCAAGTGCGCTCCTTTTGGCGGCAACGCTGAGATTGCCACCGGAAGCCATGCTGAGAAGGTTGCTGGTAGACTTGTGGCGCTGGTGGATGGTTTGTTTTGTCGGAGGTATGAAGTTCTCGTTGCCCGCGCTAGGAGCTGGCCGCACAAGACGGGAAGGCTGCGACGCGTGAAAAGACGCGATCAGCGTTAGGTTCTTAAGAAATTTTGATTCACCGAAGGTATATGAATGGATGAAAGTGTAAAGATATTTATTGAATTGGGGATTGGGGGGGTCGTCGATTAGGAAGGAACCTCGTGTGGAATGTGGCATGTATCAACACAATCGCGAAGAAAAAAAACGCCGATTAGATAAGCCTCGACGACGTGAGGCAATTGCTCATGTCAGAATTGTGAAAAGATAGCGTGACTGGAGATAGGGGGCTGGAAAACGGCGAAAGCTCTTGAAATTATAGCCTTACCTTAGCATCCATTCTTGGGGATCTGCGAAAGAACGTGCGCGCTCGTAGCTATCAGCAGCGGCGCGTTATCGTCCCAAACGACAGGCAGAGGGGGGCTTCTGCGCACGGCCGCAATCCAAGCGAGGTATGCAGTAGGTGACAAGAGAAATGAGGTAGGCAGTAGGTATGTAGAGGTAGATGAGGTAGCTGAGGTCCCAGCCGGTTAGTGCCACGCCGTCAACAAGACGCAACGTTAGTCAGGGGTTGCAACCAGATGAGAATCAGGTGATGCTTATTCCTCAGGACGAGCTTTATGAGGCTTCACAAGCTTCGAAGTCGCGTCAAGAAATTCATGCAGGTAGAGAGTATTGGGATCTGTAGTGGTGGAATCTGTGCTCTGTGTCGTGGTCATGCGTGAAGATGGCGTTGTCCCTTGAAGAAGAAATAGAAAGTAAGTAATCAAAAGCTCGGCGAGGAAAGGGAGCTCATTTCAGATTGACCCAATGGATAAGCATGATTGGCCACATACCTTGGGAAAACGGCGAACTTCACCTCAGGTAGGTTAGTTGCTTTCGCAATAAAGGTAAGGTGAGGGAGGTCGAAATTAAGTGTCCATTCATGTTCCAGTCAACGATAAGGTTAGGTATGAAGGGGACTAAGGCCTTCACGATGTGGTTTATGAAAAGGAATAACACAAATATCTTTCCAATGTAAGAATTGAGGGGGGAAAACAGAAGATCCAGAAAGAGAGTGACTGTTGTTTAAACCCGATAATGGTTATGTTATGGGTTTGTTTTGATGCTCATGGCAGGGCAACTCGGTTCTTGTTGACCTAGAGTCGGCAAAATAAACATTGATTGGCAGGAATCGCATGCAAAGGGGCCCCATCGTTATCATGCACGAGAGCTCTCGTGCCTAATAACAGAGCTTCATCCCTGTTTTGTTGCAAAATGCTTGCCTAGCTTAACTTTGATTGGTCGCATTGTCTCCTGCCCTCCGGCTTCCGGTCAATGGAATATTCCATCGCCGTTGGTCCGTGTGCCTTCCATTGTTCCAACTTTCTAGGCTCTTAAAGGGGTTGACGTATGCCAAGCTTTTCTGGAAATAGCTTCGCGTCTCCCACAGAAAGACAAAATACATGTCGATACCAGGAACACAGCCTATTTCGACCAGATTATCAAAGCCACAGCGAGAAAACAATTTAAAACTATGTAGGAAGTCTGGGAACTAAATTTTATTCCCGACTAAGGTGATATGGCTGGGCGCTACTGGCAATTCATTTCAATTGAAGTTTCAATCGAGGCGCGTTGCAATTTCAAGTGTTAAACACGGACCTGTCGCGAAGTCATGTGACCTCGAGTAAGTGTGTGCCTTTGAATGGCTAAACATGACCTGTTCAACCCAATAATGCTTCCAAATGGAAAATTACACTGTAAAACCATTCACTGCGATCGCGCGACAAGAACCTTCGCGCTTTGAGAGGCATGCGACCACTTGGTGCTATGCGCTGAGGTGATAGACGGTAGATGTCGAGGCCGCCTAAGGGACCGCCTATGCGAGCCAGTTGCGACAGTGCGAGCGATTTGACCTAAGGCAGACAGGACACAAGCAGGTCGCAAAAAGGGAGAGGCGCATCGAATCGCACACGATGCTATTTGCGGGGAGAATTATTTTATCTGCGATGCGCATTAATCCATCCGAAAGGAAACCGAGAACTGGTGGGAATATCACCGTCGAAACGGTGGTTGGGCAGTTGAAAGAGCAACACCCTCTTGTGGTAAAATTGTGGGCTTCCCGGAAATGGTGGATGCACCACCCCTCTTTCAACAACCTTCGTGAGACTACTAGACACCGCTAGATCGTTGGAAAAAAAGTGCGGTCGGTCTAAACGCATGAGCACATTCCAGCGCATTTTACAAATGCGCTCTTATTGCCAAATATTTCTACCCAGGTATGCTCGTTTTGTAGCACCGTTCCGACCTCATCAGTCGCGGGACGGGATACATACAAGGAATCCTAACAGGGTCCCTTATATGTTACCTTGGTGCGCAATGCAGTCGCATCACCACATGCTGCCGTTGTCCCTTCAAACCCTACCATAGCATCGAGATAGCAACCCCAAACCGGTCGCATATTTCGCCATTGGCTGAAACACAGATACCAAGCTGTTTCCAGGAACCTGACAGACGATCAAGCAACAACCCGTATCTGGTGAATATCTGCTCGCTTTATCCAAGCGTCCCGGCGGCGCATCGCAGATTACGTACAGATCACGAGTGTCATCGTATTGCTCTTCCGTGGGGCATCGTTGTTAGATCTTAATGCGCTTCCTGATAGGAAACCCGTCTGCGTACTATGTCATTTTGCTGAGGGACTAAGGATCTCCACCTACATGTGTGGCGATTCACGAGAGGTCAGTCAAGGGCGCAAAATTGTCCGCCGTGTAACATATATCGCACAGCTAGAGGCCTGGATGAGCTCTACGGATCCACCAGCATATTAAAAGGTTAGCTCGGAACGCCGGACAGGCCATCTCGTAAGACCTAGCATAGTAAGGGGGAACTTATACTAGCTCGTCAGAGTTATCTCTGGATTCCGGGTTTAAGCAGCCCGTGACGAACTCCGGCGCCGGATCTCTTGGGCTGGCGCTGGCGCTGGCGCTGACTGCAACACTTTACATTATACCGGGCAGCTGATGCCATATTCCCCGTGATTTGTAGAAGGGAAAAGACGAAGAGGGGGTTATGGGATCTGCTGTTCAATCAGAGCCGTGAATCTTGCAGAAAGTCTCACGGGTAGGAAAGATTAACGAGTTGGCAGCGGAGATCCCATTGGCCACTCGGGAAGCTTCAGGCGGTCTAGATAATAGTTTCAAGGTTGATCCGGGGGTGGCAAGTGTCCCTGCCCTAACTACTTCCCTTCGTGCGCAAGCCCGGGGCCACTTTGTCGCGCGTAATTAAGAGGATACAGATAGGGCCTCCCCGAAGAGGCTACGAGGTGGTCGCGGCCTTGCCAGGCCTGTGTTTTGTTTGTTTTGATCGACTCACAGATGGATGACGGGGGGCTCTTCGAGGCGTGATGTCTGGAGCCCGAGTCGCAAAAGGCGACGTTAGCGCGTGGGGAGACAATAATGGCAGAACGATGATTCGCAGAATGCGCCCGCCAGACAGCCCGAGCTTGGCTGCTGCGCGTACCAAGACGCATGCTATCAACACGGAACGACGGGGTTCACGGCTCTCTCAAAAGACAGGTTGCCATCCCGGGGATTTTGATTCGTCACAAGCGGTTCTCTGGGATGAAACGACCTCGCCAGCGCACACACTGGTCGTCTCCAGTCCCCGGGCCCCCTTTCGTACGGTACCATAACAAAACCTCCCGCTGCTTGTCGCTCGCTCGCTTGCAATCACACGCAGTCTAGTTTCAATGACCAAAGATGTCTTGCGCCGTCGTGATGAACTTGCGTCAAACATCGGCTCACTCTATATAGCGTTGTGCTACCATCTTTCGAGCTCTGGCACGGCAGTGTTGGTTTCGCCTATGGCACAACTTTATCGCCTGTTTCTGCAGTCCGAGACATGGAGTGGTGTGTGTGCCGAAACGGTGAAACGCAAGACTGACAGGGGTGCTGGCTCATCTGCCTATGTATGTACTTACTCACAACCCCCAGCCCAAAATCTTGGGGGGATCGGACGCATTCACGATTTATTTCGAGAGGTGGATGGCAAACTGCGGCGGAACCGAGCCCATCGGTCTCACGTTCGTTGTCGACGCATCGAGGTTGTGGCAGTTTTATATCCTTATTGCGAGTGCGGTTTGCCATGCTAAATGCACCCTGGAAAGTCTTTCGAAGTTACGAGTATGGAACTCCCAAATGGTTGCCATTATTTCGCAAGGAGCATACTCCGTACCTACCAATACGTATTGTACAACCAATAACAGTCGCTGCGCTTGTCAAGGGTCGATCCCCTGCCTCACAAGCTTCAGGCAAACTGGCGCACCAGAGCAGTCATCCTATTGGCTGGATCGGCCGTCTACCTGCCGGTTTAGCTCAGATCCAATCGCATCCACCAGTTGTTTGTGACGCCGGGGCTGGTTGGTAACTTCAAGCTAACAGGCGATTCCCGGACAGCGCTCGTCATTGTCACATAGGGAAGTGAGAGCATGTCGTCTATTTTCAGTACAAGCAGAATGTGCGATGTTTATTTATCCTAGCTAGCTGTCGATGAATCAACGCCGACTGCCTCCTTGATGCTCTGAGTATAGAGATCTTCTCTCCAGACTGGCGTATCAGGAGGCGCCGAAGCGCGAAATTGGCGCCTACGTAAAAGACGCTATCGTCGAAACGTCTTACCAAGTGCTTTTGAATAAGGTTTCCAGTCAGCTGTTGTCCAGCCGCTTACTTGCCAATAGCGCCAGGCTATTCTCTCCACTCTATGACAACAACGTCTCCGTTTTGAGTCGCACCGGGCGTTAGTCGCAAGAAAAAGAAAAAGAAAAAAAATGCGCGAGCGCTCCCGAGTCGGCACGAAGAGTGCATTCAAGAGTATGAAGTTGGTCGGGCTGGCAGGTTGGCAGCTCCTCAATGTACCCTCTGTAGAACGTAGAAGCAGGCGCGCTGAACAACGAGGGGCCTCACTGGCGCACACACGCTTAGATACTCTCTCACTCCCGCACATATATAATAGATCACAGTGGCCGACCCCTCCACGGCTGGTTCCGTAACTCACCTTGTTGGTCATCGCCTTCCGAAAGGAGTAGTACACACTGACTAGTGGTGGGATGGATGATTAAGTTCGGACTTCCAGGTTTTCGAGGATCGACTCGCTACCGAACAACGAACGGATCCTGGAGGCTATCAGAGCGCACCCATATAATATCAGTACATGTACCTCATATGCGACTGATGGGGTATTGAGGGTCCGTCCAGTGTTCTGCAGAAGCTTGGCTTGCCATGTCACATACTTTCTAGCTTAAGTTGCATATTCCGTTCGTAGTCGGGTAGATATGGTTCTAGACATCAGCACGCAGCGAACTAGCTTCGTGCTATGAGAACCTACTATAGGAATGGGGTATTTATAGCGAGCACGAAAAGAGGCGGTATTATAACAGGTGAGCAGCAGGGCTTGGGCTCAGGATCGGGCTCGTGCTCATCTAGTCTTGAGTTAGGATGGACGAGAGAAATTGCTGAATTGTGAAAGTTACGAATAGTCCAGTCGTCCGCGCAGATAGCTACACTGTATCATTTCTGACTGGACACACGGTCCTACCTAATAGATTGGCGAAGGAATGTGAAGGAAAGCGCTTCTCTCTGGTATTCCGTACACTGTTAGAACAGTCTAGGTCTCTTTTAGCAGGTATCTTCAGCTTATTACATGTTTGATAGCATACATGTCGCGAGAGAGAGAGAAAGAGAGAGGGGCACAATGAGCGAGTATCATCTTCCCGGAAAGGCATTATCCTACGAGGATATCGAACCGGGTCAAGTCGAGTATAATTTTTCTGTCGTTGCGCATTTTCCGTCCGTTTTATGCAACTGCTCCGTTCCTACGCATATGTATATGCGCATGTGTATGTATGTGTGTATGTATGTATGTATATATGTATGTATATATGGATATATGTATGGGTATATGTGTGTATACCTAGGTAGGTATGCATGCGTTGCGTGGTAATGGTTAGCGGGTTGTATGGCGTGGTGCGGTGGTGGCCAGTGTTGAGTCTAGTCTAGTGCCTGCCTCTGGCCTGTAGGGAAACAGCTCTTAGCTTGGGTACAGTGGGAATTTCGAAAACCTCTCTCCGGGCCTCTTCTCCTCATTCGCACATAACCACAACTTCGACCAGCACTTCCACCTCTGATTGTGCTGGACCAGAACCATCGACACTCTTCAACTTCTGCTAGTAAGTCATTCGTCCTCCTATCCATCCTATCTCATGTTCATTCTGTCTCTATTCGAGGCCAAAGACCTTCTCTTCCACGTCCCGGTATGAGCGCTAATATCGCTTTGCGTTCAGGTGCGACTCTAGGCCATCAAGGACTGACCCCGAAGGTCGAGTTCAATGCATCTCTGAACAACACAACGCCGTTCATGCTGTCTTTCGGTAAGTCCATCTGGAACTGGAATCCTATGCGATCGAACATACAATGTCTTTTTTACCCTACGTGTCGGATCTCTTGTTCAAATCCGCTTCCCTTCCCGCAACTTTAAGGAGTCTGGCTTGATTGCGTCGAATCTCCAGATTTTGCGTCACATCTTCGGTCTCAATCCCAACCAGACATCTGGCCCTTAACGCAAGGAACCTTCCAATCCTGCTCTCTATATCGTACGTCAGCTAATATCTTGTTTATTTTTCGTAGATCTGGCCAGTTAGTTCAAAGCGTCGCCGCTTTAAAATCACCTTTGCTGCCTTTCCGCGATCGACCTTTGACCGCCCCCGACTCTGGCACGGCGCGGTCTGTGATTCCGACGGTCTTAGGGATACTCTGTCTCTAGACACGAGTATTACTCGAATAATCCTTTCTATACTGAGAACTTTGATCTGGTAATGGAAGTGTCCAGTCTACTGTCTATAAAACCCTCGTCGAAACTCCCACAACCACTTCCTAGCCCACCTCGGCCAGGCGCTTTCCACCATCATTCCGCACATCACACATATTCTGCCGCCAGACTCACTCTTGATACGGCGTCAGCCCAAAAGGCAAGCGAAATGGCGTCTGCTTCGCCCGTTGAGATGTTTCCCGGTGGTGCCGCTAGCTCCAGCAGTGGCAGCACCTCTCCCCAACAGCGGGTCACCCCGAAGCACGTTCAATTCGAACTCCTCTTCCAAGAGTCTCCCCAGTACCGTGCGCGACTACCGTTACGAGTGCAAATATACCCTCACGACAGCACGGAATCCATTGTTACGACGGTGAAGAATTTCTATGGTCTGTACCCACACCCGACCAGCGGCGGTAAGGGCGTCAGCTTCGAGGATGATCAAGGCAATACTCTCATCGCAAGATATGAGAACTTCAGCAACAACATGGTCGTTTATGTAAGGGTTATTGAAGAGTCCCCTCCTCCCGCAGGAGCCTTTGGACCGAGCCCTTTCCAACCGACCACCCCAATGGAGGCTCTTTATCACGCGGTTGAATTCGCGCCGCATTCTGCTCATCATCCGGAGCACCATAGCACTAGACCGGCATCGAGAGCGTCGCGACGGCGCAGCCCTTCCCCTAACGGTACCCGTGGACGGCGTAGTGAGTCTGTCAGCACGAACCCTAAGAAAGGCCGTTCCCGTTCCTCCAGGAACCGTGGCCCCAACCATGACAACCACAGCGACAGCATCAATGGCTACAGTAGTGGTGACGGCGCACCCGGATCCAACTCAGGGAAAACCAAGGAACAAATCGGCAACACCGATATCAGCGTCGAAAATATTGTGGAAGGAGGCCGTCGCAAACGCGCCAAGTTTGAAAGCTCCGTAAGTCAACTCGATCATGTTGCTCGCAGTCCGCTGACGCTAACCATCATATTTTGCAGGAACTCCCTCTCTTCGCGCCACCCCAGATGCCCACTACAACCTCCAACTCTTCCATGTCTCCTGCCAGACGGATTGAGCACCAGCGGGCCCCTCTCCCTTTCGTCCACCCCGGACAGAATGCATTCACAAATCCTCGACCCCTCCAGTCACCGCAAACGTACAACAATGGCTATGGCCATGTCGGTATGTTCGCGACGCCGACGTCCGACGCTCGACGCCAGCGCAGCACCATGGGTTACCCCAACGGTAGCGGAATTCTTCCTACGCCCGACCCTACCGTCGGCAGCTGCATGTCCGAAGAGGACAAGGATGTAGCCATCCAGCTCATGAGGCTGGGCGAAATGTCTAACTTCTCTCACGGCAGAACGTCTGCCTCGACACTGGATGACACCTTCAGCGGTAAGGCTGACGTCGCTTCTTCGACAGGCGCCACTAGTGATGGCGAGAGTGCCAGTGAAGACGAACTCCCATCTCGCCGTCAGAAGCTCGGGCTTGATAGCTCCAACCAGAAGATATATCAAACAACAGAGAGCCATTTCATTCCTCCGCGCGACAGCATTGACGCTAGTGGCGATGACGCTGACTACGAAGACGGACACGACGATGGTTCCCGTGGGGAACACAAGTCTCATGAGGCCAAGCCCAAGATGGCAAAGCCTCGCGCCCCGGGCTCCAAGACCAGCGCCAAACCCAAGGCTCTGAAGGTACCCAAATCCAACAGCGGTACAAAGCCTAAGAAGTCGAACGTCTTGCCCATGGGTCCGATGTCTCCGGCATCTCTTCCGGCCCAGTCTCGCAAACCCTCCATAGCGTCTGTCTCTGCATTTTCGGGTCAAGCCGGTGAAGAGGAACAACCCGATCTCTCCACTAAGCCGCGGTGCCAGCGATGCCGCAAGAGCAAGAAGGGTTGTGATCGCCAGCGACCTTGTGGTCGTTGCCGCGATGCTGGTCTTAGCGCAGACCAGTGCATCAGTGAGGATGAAGGCAACGGACGTAAGGGTCGCTATGGCCGGCACATGGGTGTCCCCATCAAGACTACGGATATTCCCGGGCCCCCTACGCTTCTCCCCGCCGCCCCATTGCCACTCCCCATGGCTGTCGCTGACAAAAATAAGAAGAGGAAGCGGTAGATCGTAATGAGCTGCGGTTGGGGACATCAGTCATAACCTTGCCACGAGCAGTCGATAGACGATTGTGATCGAAGCCTCATTACTGGCCCGTGCGCACTCGCTTATCCGTCTATGAGGTTCTACCTGACGACCCCAGGAACGCGAGTTCGCGCTATCAGGCGCATATATCTGGGCGTTGCAATACAACCTCTCTGTATGATCGGCCATGTGCGTTTAAGCATGTACGAGGATGATGATGCCCATACGTATAATCAATGGTCGGACCGGCTTTGGAGCTAATGTACGGATCGTATTCGTTGTCGAGATCGCATTTCTACTTGAAATTGAAGAGGCGCTTGGGGACAAACTCGTAATCACAGGCCACCAGGCCCTTACACTCCTTTTCAGCGAACCGGCCACACGGCGGAAAACGGGATCTCTAACGAACTCCCTACACAATGGCGTTGGATCGCGCTTTGTGCGAATTTTTCTTTATCTTCTAAAAGTACTGGTCTCTACCGCAACAGCTCGAAGTAACTACTGCCTACATGGCAGGAGGAAATCTTCATTGGGAAACACCGTGTCGTGAAGCAGAAGCACGCAGGTCGACATTGTTCCAGTGTATGGTAGAGGTGGAGTTAGGAGGGGCGAGAGCGGACGCGATGCGCAAGCATCCTTTGCTCTAGGAATGGCAAAGGCGAAAAGGGGGAGGAATAGGGCTGGAGGCTGCATTGATTGGTCAAGTGCCTCTCGTCCCACTTTACCGTATCTTGGGATGATTACAACAGTTGCTTGGGAGCTTGTCGCATTGTTTCTGTGCCTTTTCTATCTCTCTATCTCTCTCTGGTCTGATTTTTCTCTCCGTCGCTGGGCTAGCGGGAATGTTCAGGTACCATGGGAAACTCTAGTCACAAAAATATACGATGCTACAACTATAATTCTGCGGCATGCTGACTCGTGGCGATCTGTTCCTCGCGACGACGGCGTTGCTGCCCCCTTCTCCTGGCGAGTCTTCGGTTCCCATAATTGCGCAGCCTCTCATTTGTCGCGATCACGACGTCATGGCCCTCTTATTTTATCTATTCGCGAGTGGGGCTACCCGGCAAGAGCCCCTCCCCACTGCGGGCCCCCTCTTCACCTTCTGTCTTGCTCTGCCGGTCTCGAACTCCTCGGCATTTCACGACCCTTTTCAATTACCTAATTAAGCTCTGGAAGTGGGTTGCAATGTCTCGTATCGTCTCCTCCGCCTCCCTCTCCCTCCGTCATCAGCGCATTTCCGCAGCGGCCGTCGCGCGCAAGACGTCGTAGTCGCTGACGACGAGGGGTTTTACTTCTCTCACCCTCTCCTCCTTTAAAATGCGAAATAGGCGCCCGCGGGGGCGAGCTACGCGCGCGATTTTACTTACTGATTGATATTTTTCGTCGGGGTCGTTTGTCTCGCCACCGTCGAGATTCGTCTAGTCTCATTGGTGGGGCCCCTCTTTTCCGTTTTCCTCTATTCCTCTTGGGCGTTTCGGGGTAGTTTGGAGATTGCACAAAACTCGGCAGGGCTTTACCGCCTGTCCTAGTCCCAGTCCAAAGTCAGTAGTAAGTCAGATAATTAGCTCTACCGCAGTTCCTTGATTGAAGAAGAAAGGGCGAGAGCCAACGGGGAGAGGTGAAGTCGAATTTTAGTTGTGCGCCAAGGAAACCCCCCGGATCGCGCTTGCTTGCTGCGTTGTACGTGCTAAGCCTGATTCGGCCGGGGTCGCGACAGGGGTTGAAGGGGGGGTTCTTATGGCCATGAATGACCGGGATGCGCCAGTAGGCGGAGAGGCGTCTTCTTCGGATTTGAGCTTGGGCTGCGCGCTAGTGCGTCCTTTGGGCGCGGCGAAAAGCGTTTCTCTGTCGTCTGCTCCCGCCGCTGCCGCGAATAGATCGCCGGCTTTTTCTGCACTGATCTTGCCATGCACGGCGTGTGGGGAATCGGATGGGGGGGATGCCCCGCTTGGTGCGCGTCGAGCCTGAACCGGAGATAGGAGGGCCCGTCTCCCCTCCCCGCTCGCCGGTTCATTGGTTCGGCGCCCCTACCCGGCCGGGGGCCAGCTGTCCGGTGGGGACTTGGGCTCTTGCGCTGCTGCGCTTGTTGAGCTTCTCTTATCCGGGGATTGCACGCAATGGAACGGAATGGAGAAATCGCTGTTCTCTCTCTCCCTTCTTCGTCGCCTTTCCCTCTCCTCGCGGCTAGTTTCGCATCGTGCTGGCGTGGGCGCATCTTATTGTTGCCATCACAAGTTGGCATGCGATGGGTTGCCGCTTTGCTCGCCTCGTCGCGATGCTGACGGGATGCCGTTTGAGCGATGGCCGCTCGTTTTGCGATCGCGCGCGCTCGCGTGGTCTCTGGCTGTCCGCCCCAATTGGTGTCGATTGATTTCCATATGAGCAACCCCTGCGCAGTTGCAGACGTCAAATTGCACCAGACCGCTTTTCGGCAGAGCTTCGCTTGCGAGGTTTTTAGCCAACATCCTGTCGCAAAGAGTCTTTTGGTCCATGCGCACGGAAAAGATTACAGAGCTGGAGCTGCACGCCACTCAGCGTAAGGTGCGGTGACGTTCTTGTTGTTAAGGGGGCGCGCCGGATTGAACACATCCAGCGCCATGGCGCAAAGAGCACCGGGAGTGTAACAACAGCGCATGCCCGCCCAATGGGGCGGGATGGAGGGTTGCCGGATTGCGCTTGGCAGAACTACTAGGTCTCCGGCTACGGCGCTTCAACTTTAAACGGGCCGCACGCACGCAGCGGTCATGGTCGCGAAGTTGAACGGCATCTGCAGTTCAAATGCGGTCGGGTTTTCAAAAGCGCGAGGATGGCGAAACAGGGTCTCTATCGACTGCCCGAAGCGCAAGGAGAAAACAACTCCGAATTGCGACTGCAATCACAGGTTGTTCGTACGCTCGGATGACGGAGAATCTACTTCGTATGCGGATATTGGACTTCAGCGCCAGGATCGCATAACTCTGGCGAACTATGGGCCGTGCAATTAGCGAGATTGAGCTTGCTGGCGACACGGTTATTTTCCTTAGGACAGGGACTAGACTGGCTGTCCGTCTCCGTGGCTTGCACGTTGTGGCGCCTGTCATTTGATGTGGCTGGAGGGCCAACATGTGGAGGAACATCTAGCCTAGCGCAATCTGGGGATGGATGGGGGTCCCTCCTTACCGTACTTCGCATATCAGGCACATGTGCAACACCGAGGTTATATGCAAGTACTTTCTCGTTGACTTGGCTTAAGGCAAACGGTTGGGGACCTTTTTGCTACAGGTCGCCGGGTGCGACGCATGCAGGTTTCTTATAGTGACCTGTTGGTCCAGACCCGTTTTCTTCCCAGTTTCATATATGTCGGTAGATTACCTACAAATGTTCTGCTTACTATCGGGACCGGTGATGACACGAATCCCACGTTGTCCTCCTTCCGTTGATTATCATAGCTAGTCCATTTGCGGCTGTCGATCAGCGCTGCAGACAAATGGCCGCCATGTACCACTCAACAGGAACAAACGCACGAACACTGTACCTCGTACAGTTCAACATCAAGCAGTGCAAGCAGGTTCGCATTAACAACGCCTGCAGTGTAACCCTCACCACTGATATCGTGCATCCCGTTATCTCGTTCGGGGATATTTCTTTGTCCATGGTCATCTTCATACAACCAACCGACTCCGGTTGGTCTGCAATATTCGTGTAGGGTAAGCAGAATCTGACTTGCGTTGCCCACCGGGCGGAAAGTAAGCTGGGAGAAGACCCGCATCGCCGAACCCCCCTCAAAACTGGCATTTGCCGTTGCGGGGGGGCCGGTGCTAGGCTAGAATTGGTTACGCTGCGAGGGTGCCTTTATTGTCTTGGTAATTCCTCAATTTTGCCTGCATACGGCGATTATCCATCTTGGGTCTAGGATAGCTATGGGGTTCCAACGACGAGACAATCAAGCAAGGGATAAAACCTGCCGTGGACCTGTACACCAACGGCGATGAAGATGTTTGAAGGATCCCGGCCGCCCGACCATCCTCCAAAACTTAGGGAAGCCTTAGCCTATCTGTCTCCACGTGGTTAGCAACCCGGCAAAATACCACGGTATCTGGATGCAGAGTACGTTTATCAAGAACCTTGCCAGTTGTTGTGCTTGGCTATCGGGGGTAAGCATTTTAAATCGCTGGGGCCCCGAGTAATAAGCAGCGCCATCCAGTTTTGACCGTCACCCTTCCTCCGCTTCGGCCCCCCAGACACTATGGCAAAGGTTGAAAGTCTCGATGAGAAGGCTCGATTGGAGCAGCAGCAGGAGGATATCAGTGAGGGATCGCTGAACTCACCACCGTGGACTGAAGCCGAGGAGAGGGCAGTTCGGAGAAAGCTCGACTGGCAGGTCGTGCCCCTGGTGACCCTCCTGTACCTCCTCTGCTTCCTTGATCGGTAGGATTCCCATCTCCTTCGAGTAAAGAACGGCCAACCATTACTCACTGACCTCCAACAGGTCCAACATCGGAAATGCCCGTATCCAGGGCATGCAGGAAGACCTGGACCTCAGTGGGTACCGCTTCAACGTCGCAACGAGCATCTTCTACATCGTCTACCTGACGGTCGAGGTACCATCCAACATCATACTTAAGCGTGTCGGACCACGCTACTACATCCCCGGTCTCGTCGTTGGTTTTGGTCTCATATCGTTGTGTACGGCTTTCGTCAACACGTACGCACAGCTCTGTGCCCTACGTGCGCTGCTCGGTATATTCGAAGGAGGCACCATGCCAGGTATCGCGTTTTTCTTATCCAGCTTCTATAAGAGACAGGAGCTCTATTTCCGCATCGGTATATACGTCTCCGCTGCCTCCATTGCAGGTGCTTTCGGCGGATTGCTCGCGGCAGTTCTTTCTCAAATCCCACCATGGGGTGTCAATGGGACGATCCATACCTGGCGCAACATCTTCTTCTTCGAGGGCATAGTCACCATGATCGTCGGAGTTCTCGCGCCCATCCTCCTGCCCCAGAGCCCCGAGACCTCCAAGTATCTCACGGACCGGGAGAAGTGGATCGCCGCTGAGCGACTTCGTCTAGAACTCAAAGCGCTCCCTAACGAGAAGGTTCGGCCCCACCACGTCAAGCGTGCGCTCCTCAACATAAACAACTACATAGCCGCCGGTGGTTTCTTCTGCATAAACATCACGGTCCAGGGCCTATCGGTCTTCATGCCTACTATATTGAGAGAGCTAGGGTGGCAATCCGTCCAGGCGCAGTATTACACTGTCCCGGTGTATTGCGGAGCCTCGATAATCGCCATCGCCATTGCTTTCATCAGCGATAAGACGAGGTTGCGAGGGGTGTGGCTTGCCCTCTTCACGTTCCTCGGCATCACCGGTTTCTCGTTGCTGCGGTGGGGCTCGGGCAGCAGCCTGAAGTATGGGGCCGTATGGCTCTGCGCCCTGGGGGCTTTCCCCGGCGGGCCCGGTTTCTTGTCCTGGGCCCTGAACAACGCTTCCGGGCCCGCCATCCGCGCCATATCGGGTGGCTATATTGTGAGCCTGGGTACGATGGGAGGCATCCTCGCCGTTTGGGCGTACCTGCCCAACGACGGTCCGAATTTCCCGATTGGACACACAATCAACCTCGTCGCCCAGTTCGCCGCGTTGGCTCTGGCCGTATTTGGCATCTTCTACTGCAAGTGGGAAAACCGCCTGCGTGACCGCGGCGGTCGCGACTACCGCCTCGAGGGCCTCACGGAGGAGGAGCAGGCCGACCTCGGCTACAGGCATCCCGAGTTCAGGTACATCTCCTAACCAATTAGGCGGCAGTGATGTTTGCCATATATGTTCCGTGGTGCTGGCGGAATGTTGTGTCACTTGCTCTTTGGTCGTTTCTACGCGTGTTTGCTAGAAAACCTGCCGCTGTTACTTTACTAGGATAAGGGGTTGGGGCCGGATATCTCAGGTGTCACTCAACTGAGCGTCTGGGCCAGGGGGATGACTGGTAAGGCATACATAGATGCGAACGAACGGTGATAGATCTTGTATTGCTGCGAAACGAGCCTCGTTCCCATGAGTCGTCTTTGTCATGAACAAGGGCACCGGCAGCGTGATATGCGTGCTCGTCTGGTTCAATTGGGGGACGCAATCATGTCCGTGTCTCCTCCATCACGCGTCCAGCAAGAATCTCGTCTCAGCTTAAATAAGCCGTCCTGTGAATGTATCTAACCGTGTCCCATGCCGTGCGCTCAGCTCACGAACACGGAATGCCCGGCTGGGGCTCACCTGGGCGCGGGCGCTCCGGAAGCGGGGAGCCGGAGGGGGAGGGGGTGGCGCAGATTGAAGAGTCCACTCGCTGCGCCGATATAGGCGAAATATGTACGTACCTACGCACTTAATGGGGAGTGGGTGCGTTAGTATGTGACGCCACGCGGCTCGGCTGGGCAACGCGGTGACGCCGGACAACTAACTAACCAGCCGCTGGGCTTTGCGCGACATCGCACGACGTGTAGCTAACATGTCCGTCCGCCCTAACAAACTCGCACCTAACCCACGCATCGAGCGCCTGTCGCTGTTTGTTGTTTGTTGCAGATCCGTGACCCAGCGACGAGCGAGTGCCGCATGGCAATTTTGCGCCGCATGTTTACCAATCCAAGTAAGTGGGTGGTGTGGGCTTGTTTGTGTACATGTGTAAACCACTAGGAGACTGAGTTTGCCCGGGGCAACTGGGAGGGGGGCGGGGGGACGGAAGCATATATTCACATAGTAGAGGCTACTTGGTCCGGTTGGGGACGGTGGTGTTTGTTGTTGGTCGTCCACGAGGAAACGGATGAAATACATGTTCGCACGAATATGTTGATGTGGTTACGTGGAGAGGGATTTCGGTATCGTTGGCGACATTCGTCTATCTGATTGGTTGTTCTCTTCTCTGCCGGCCTGAATTTCCCTGCGCCACTGATATATAATAGAGGTTTACGTGTGCTGGTCCCCTGCTCTCTCCTTCGGATACATTCGTTCATATATGGTTGCGGTTCCATCAGGCGATCCCATTGGTTTGGATGAGGTCCCACTTGAAGGTTCGGAGGCTGTCGTATTTGAATCACTTTCCTTTGCCACTTGAGGTGATATACATCGGTGTTGCGAAATACTAAAGGTTGACGGTCTCGAAGGCGCTCAGCCAGGGCTTCTTACTGCGTTTTTCCTCGCACCAGAAGACGTGTTGCACATGCATGGCACTTCGGACGAGATTAAAACGTACGCAAAGCCGCATAGGCAAGTCGAGCATTGTATTGGCGACTAGGTTCGGCATCTCGTCTCCAACACTATTACCCTTCACCTCCTATCGTAGCACCTTGGGCTCTTCCCCCCCCCTTCTCTTTCTCCCCCAAACGAAGCACAACAGCAACCGTTGCACCATGGCCTCCCGCAACCGACGGTGCTAACTACGCACGACCGAAGAGTGCGCGGCGTCGATCATTGATGCCCGGCTGGCCCGTATACCAGGGGGTGGGCGCGACGTTGGTGTGGGTGGCGTTGGCCGGGCCCTCCGTGTCGTAGGTGGCCGTGACCCGGCGGGAGCCGTCGGCCACGACGAGGTCGCCGACGATGCGCCGGAACAGCTCGAGCGAGGCGCGGGGCTGGTAGTACGGCACCTCGTGCCCGGCGTCGTAGACGCGCGTGAAGCTGAAGTTCCCGCGCTGCCGCACCCCCCCGTACTCCGTCCCCTCCACCACGAACGGCGCGTATCCCGCCGCCCGGAACTCGGCCGCGTGCGTGTAGTTCAGCTGCAGTGAGAGCGCCTCCCCGCCCATCCAGTTGCAGATGTAGTCCTGCGCAGGTGCGCGTGTCAGTCGGCTGTTCCCCGGTTTGGGGAAGGTGACAAGGGGTGTGGAAGAATGGATAGATGAATAAATGACAGGATGAGCGGATGTGTGAGGAATAAAAAAGGGGAGAGGGAAATTGGGGGGGGCGGGGATACTCACTGCGTCCCCGTAGATCAAGTGGACGCTGACGCCCTCGTTCAGGATGGCCTCCAGGTCGGCGAGCATGTCCGGGTAGACGAAGTCGCCGCTGACGCCGAATCCGATCCAGATGGCTTGAGAGCTGGTGGAGGTGTAGTTGATGCTGACACCGAGCGCATCCTGTGTCGACGCCAGGTTGATGTAGTCGGCCCAATACCCCGGCGGGATCTGCGCGTCGGCCTGCGCCCGGATGTCGTACGGGTTGCGCCCGCTAACGGTATAGTACGGACCCTCGACGAGGCTCCGGCAGATGGCTGTGGCCTGGGCGCAGGCGCTCTGCCCTTCCATCGTCGACCGGTCCGCGCTGTTGCACAGCTCGACGCTGTCCCTGCAGCCGCCTGCTCCGGGGGTTAGCTGTGAGGGGGAAAGGGGTGATGCGTCATATGCAAGACTTCTAGTGACACGAACCGGGGAAGTAGTAATTCATCTTCATGAAATTGTAGATTGTCTCGTTGACGGCCTCGATTCCATAGGTGTTCTAGGTTTTTGCCGAAGTTAGTTCTCACATTCCAGGGGGATTTTGAGAGACTCAGAACCTGTCTGGCGAGCGACGAATCCACGGGTTATGCCGTATCTGACATGCCCTCTTCAGAAGGGCCGAGGGAGGGAGGGCTCGCTAGGTGCTTACCTTGTAAGCGAACTCAGGGTAGTATGGCGCTTGTATGGTCTCCGATACAATACCGTTGATGATACCCAAGGTGTGCATGTTCAGCTGACAGCCCTCGGCGGTGCCGTTCTGGATCGCTTCGTTTTGCTCGTAGAAATAGCGGTAGAAGACCGGGCCCCAGTGGCCACCGTAGCTCTCAGTCCAGAGGTTAAACGTCCTCGACTTCACGGTCTCATCCAGCGTGGGCAGATTCTGGATGAAGCCTTGCAGGACCTCCCAGGTCCCGATCGCGGCCAGCTCGCTCGTTTCGAACCTGTACGGGTCGACGTAGCTATATCGGCCATCCGGGTTCGAAGAGTTAACCGGGACTCCGGTTGTCTGGTTTATAATGCCGACTATCGCGTCATCATAGGAGAATCCGACACCGATGGGCTGCGATAGAAAGAGCAAGTTGCTGACCTCGGTCCAGGAATAGGGGTTCACATGAGACGTTAGGTTGCGTGTGACGTTGCAAGGCCCAAGTTCTGCTCTTTCCATCAGATTGATGTTTCCTATATGTGATATTCATTATGAGACGCTACCTTCAAAGAGACCGATCAAGGAGTCCGAGCCGGGCCCTCCGTTTAGCCAGAGAGTCAGCGGCGCCTCGTCCGGGTTGTGCCTGGCTTCGAAGAACCAAAAGAACATGTGCGTGTCCTCGTCGAGGTCCACGTATCCGGAATACGAGTTAACGCCCGGCGTTGTTTCGCATACTCCTTCCTTACCAGGTTCCTTGTATCGGATGGTAGCGCCACCGGGGGTGCTTATCGTCGTCACGCCTTGAGGATCCGCCGGCACCTGTCGCTTCACCGGCCTCTTGAGCCTGCCAGAGTCACGGAGGAAGGAGGCGCGCGGCGAAATGCTAGAACCCAGGACGGGCAGTAAAGCCAGGGCTGCCACCCCGACCCCGAGGAGTCCACCAGTCATGACTTGTGGATTGTGCTATGGGACAAGAAAAAGCGGTCTATCTCCCAACGAAGAGTGGAAAGCAAGAAGACGTGATACACCTGCATTTCCTCCCAGGCCTGCTTATATATATATATAGTGTGACCTACGAACGGCACATTAGCCGTAGAACCCAGGAGCCGCATGATAGAGCTGCTCTTCATTGGGGGAGTAAGGCTTTCCGTTGGAAGTATGACGTGCCAGTCGCTGGTCTCCTGCCAAGAAAGGGATAGCAATCGAGTGCGGAGGCTGTCGTCGCCAGTCCGGCCATTCCGGGACCACACCTTATCTGCAACATAGCGGCGGGACGTGCTCATGATGCGGGGCGTTACACCGAACTCAAGTAACTTGTGTAGCACAGGACGTGGACCGCGGTTTCAATTGGCGACTCACATGAATGGAAGCTATCGCGCCAGGATGAATGAACCTGGGTCCTTAGTCAGATAGTGATTCCCTACATAGTAATAAGGCGTGCGTAAGCTCCGGCAATGAAAAGCTTGACCGGGAATAATAAGACACAAGCTTTTGTGGATCGACCCCATTCGTGCTTTTTTTCTTTTTGCACTCCATACAGGTCAAGGTCTCAGAGCAGGCGGGCGTAGCCCACAATGATTCTTTCGTTCAGTCGCAGCTTGCGAGGCTTTGATGTATGCTCATAAGACTTTTGAAGAGACCGCGAGGGTTGGAATTTAGTCAAGAAAATGACTATCCGACGCCTCGAGTAGGAAGAAACTATGAATAACATATTTATCGATAACCACCCGCACGCTCTCTATAAGTACCGTCGTCAATCCATTGTTCAAGTGGGGTGAACAGGGACCGATGGGCTATCCGGGTCATCTCCAAAATCCTCGGATTCGGGGAATGGTCCTCCTAGCCGGTTGGGTAATGCAATGAGGTTGTTGGGCTATCTAGTCCTAAGCGATTGACCACATATCCACGTAAAAATTAGTAGCGAAATGATTCAAGGACGGAGCTGGCTTGTGGATTGACAACATTTCCCAACATGCGTAGAGGCGCTCATCGCTGGTTTAAGAGGACGTACTCCAGCCTAGACAATCATTGCAACGCTATTGAGCGGAGGAAATGTCTATTCGGGAATGCGCATGTCGGGGCTCACGGTGCCATAGCTGTTCACATTTCCTTCAGTTCCGGTTGGAAAGGCGCGCTACAGGCTCAGGTGCTACGTAGAGTAAATAGCGTCCAGAGTCGTCAGGATCATCCTCGCGACATCCGCCCCATTCTCCCAAAGTTCATCATGTCCGCCATGGAGATCCTTGAACAGCACTAGTTTTACTCCGTCCCTCTCGAGCTTCGCCGTCATGCCATCGATCTCCGGCTCGTCGATTAGGGGGTCGTCTCTCGACCAGCCTAATGCCGCGAGCTTCCCCTCATTCCAGCCTTCTTTGAGACTGCCTGGGAATTTCATGGGGGCAGCTGAGTCCCAACAGCTTGGGTCGCCGAACGCACCTGTGAGGAATTCGGCGTAACCACCGCGGTATCGTGAATTGATCCCCGTGAAGTCGTAGATCCCTTCAAAGCCGACGATAGCCTGTGGCAGAACCAGACCTGCGTTCTCGGGACTTCCAATGAGCTGGAACGCAAGACACGCACCTGCCGAGTGACCCACCAGTACGTAGTTGCTGCCGAACGCATATCGCTTCTGCAGGTACGAGAGCGCGGACCGGATGTCGTTCAGATGGTCCGGATGTTTGGCATTGCGGTACTGGCTTGCGGGTGTGCTAGCCGGGTCCTGCGGGAATAGGGGATGCGGACCTAGCCGGTAGTCCAATGAGGCGAATGCCGCGATAGCGGATCCGAGGGGGTGTTGCGAAGAGATGATGCGGTCGATGGTTGGCGCGAAAGTCTCAAAGTCTACCCGCGGGTCACGCCATGCACCACCGTGGATGTAGCTGAGAAGCCGTCATCAGCAGCTTGCTCTGCCCCCGGCACTTGCGCCCGACGACGGTCTCCGTGACTCAACTCACATGATCCAGTATTTGGACTTGCTCTCAAAGTCTACTCCCCAAACTCCCAATCTTTGCAGATAATTCTCAGTGCCGTATTGATGCACCGAGTAGTCGAGAGATCCCGCCATGTTCTTGAGCGTTGAGAGGCGAATCCCTGGTCGACTTCGGTAGGAAGAAGACTCAGAGGCAGCGTCCCACTGGCGTTGTAGTACTGTAGGCCGACTACTCCACTGTTCCGCCTTCGTGTGGGATGGGATACTCTCCAGCCAGTCCGGCTGTACCAAAAACACTTCAGAGTTTCGCGCCTATTATCAGAGTTCACGGTTTGGTGGGGCGCGAATTTCGGCTTCACGGCCTTAACTACAGACCAGTCTCATAGGAGGTCGTTGTCCGAGAAGGCCTTTGTACCGCCCGTTGAAATATAATCAATGACATTCCTGCTGCTCGAAGCTTGCGCCGAAGGCAAGAGGAACCGAATTTTATAATTTGCGAGTCTCTTGCAAGAAAGCTCAATCAATATTGGGTGGATTAAGACGCAAGTACATCGAATGGCCGAAGTGTGAATGCAGTCTCACGATGCAAAATTCCTGCGTATCAATCTCACGAAGTATTCAAAACGGCATGTGTACGTTTACTAGCCTTGCAGAAGAGCGCCTGGAGTATCGGACTGACTACATCTACTAGTAATAGCAAGGCATTCCACGCGTGCTGAGACGAAACCTCCCTCTGCATCCGCATCGCTCAAGGATTTGCAACTGTTGTGCCATGGTGTCACAGCATCTCCGCCGCCCGCAGGATGTTTGGAGTCGGCTGGTTACCGCCCAACCACCCTGCTGGAGCCCTGGGGAGAGAAATCTATCCTATACCTACATAGGCTAGTTCGGGCCCCGCCTAGCTCAAAATAGGTACAATATTACCTATATAAGCATGTACTGTAGACTATTCTGTACAGAGGCGCCTACCAAGTAAAAATGGACTTGACTTATTAGGCCAACACTAATCAGAAAATCAGAGTTACTACTACTGTAGGGGAGAGGCTCCGGTCAAAATAGTCGGGACGCCCCACCAAGCACAATCTACATCCATCCCCAATAACCGCATTTACGTATACGTAATTTAACGTAGAAAAATCGCAGGAACATGCCGAAACGTTTACGGTAATCTCAAGCTTTTGCTTTTATAGTAATACTGAAAGAGAAATTATTATCGTCAATGCGTTGTTGATTTAATCGCAGGTGAAATACAAGGGTATTATAGAAATTGGGCACGATTTAGTATGGAGTGTGGGGGTTCCGCAACTATTTTGGCCAGAGCCTGGCAGGGATGCACACACGAACTGGTCCAGTCAAGTACGCGCGTACTTACAGCACTGTCTTATGTATCTATTTATCCTTCTGCGCCGTCGACTAGACGCATACATACATACATACAAAATGTAGGTACAACATGCAGGTTCTTCAATGCCCACTAAGAGGTAATTTAACAACATCGGACAGTAAGAGTGTCCGATGCCCTCCCTCCTTTTCCCTGAGTTGAATCAATCGAACATTACATTACACACTCGCTTTTTATATCACCGTCGCTATCCCACAGGGCTGTCGTATACTCTTGGTTTGTTTGCCTCTTTAGTCTCAACCGATTCTCCCTCACCCACTCTCCCACATACTCTCCCACTCTCTCTCCCCTCCCCTGTTCCGAGAGAGTTCGAAGTTCCAATGTGCCTAGCCTGACAGGGGCACAACGCCATGAGACTTGGCTTTTTGTTCTGTAGCGTCTGATATGCCACCACGTACCTTGTTTTCAACTCGGTCAGCCTCATCATAATAACAGCGGCATCCCTTCTCTCTCTCTCTCCCCCACCCTCTTTCTGCTAATCCGTTCGCCCCGTTTACTGACCCAACATGCCTCGCCGACCGATATCCATGAAGCGCTCTCTGCTTCTATCCGCCTTCTTCATATTCTTCTTCGCAACCGCCGTCATTGCTCAAGATCCCACCACGACTGAGGACGATGATCCAAGCCCAACCGAGACCACCACAGATCAAACAACCGACCTCACCACTGATGCTACTACCGCTACTACCGAACCGACTAGCGAGGTAGTCACCACCACCACTACTGACGAGGACACCACGAGTGATGAGACGACGACCGAGAACACAACCACCACTGACGAGACGACAACCGAGAACACAACCACTACTGATGAAACTTCGGAGCCCACAACTACCACTGATGAATCCTCGCAAGAAACCTCGACGACGACGACGACGGCTACCGGAGAAACTTCGACGGCACCTCCCCTCACAACCACCACGAGTGGCGGAAGTGTCCCTCCTCTCCCAACCCTCTCCGGTCAATACAGCTATCCGCCACCCACCGTCCCTCCTACCGACAATGCACCCTTCATGAGGCCCAATCCGGTACCCGAGGGCACTTTCTTCATCGCCGTTGGTGCTATTCTCGGCGCTTTCGGCGCCGCTATCGTCTTGTGGCGCGCTCTGGTCGCATGGCAACTCCATCGATCCGTCAAACGAGCGGCTCTTGCACAAACCATGTCTAACGACAAGCTCGCCTTTGGCGCACCCTCCGCCCCCTTCTACAAATTCGCCGAACCCGAGTCCGATCCTTCATTAGCCAATGCTAATACCGGCCGTGGCGTGCGAAGGACTCAGCGCGGCCCAATTCCATCCTCGACGCCGAGCCAGGCCAACCTCTTCTTCTCGCCTACCGCACCGGGCGCTAACCATGCCGGCAACCGCGAGTCCCGCTTCCTACCATCCGGCTTCTATGCCGCCGGCGCGTCCTCTCAACCGCAGGGTCACGAACATTCTATCAGCTTAACTAACTTGCGCCCGGATTCGCGCGGCTATGCACGAGCCGTCGGACACACCCCTCCCGAGTCTCCCGGTCTTGCTCCGCGCGCCGACCCGTCGCGACGTAATCTAAGCAGGAGTACGTTGGATCTAAATCATCCTACGGGCGAGCGAGCTCCCAGTGCCTATCTCGACGACCTGTTGGCTGACCAGCCCGAACGGTTCCCGCCTCCGCGGCATAACCCCTCCTAGTGTCGATTTCAGAATCGGCTTTAGTCTCTTCGCATCGTTCCTAGACCGCCGCGAGGTGCGGATGCTTCTATTTTAGATGAGGGCTCTTTCGCAAGAATATGTAGACCGACCACTCGTTATATTAAGTGCGTCATCGAGGAGGCGCTAGTTACAAGGTTCTGACTCGCTGTGATTTCCGGGAACTAGCCGCGGTGACCGAGGCAGCCTGTCCAGCTGGATTATTTGATACATGTCGTTCTGACGGAGGCATGCCGGTCCTCGCGTCGGGCTTTGTAGGAAAAGAAGGAGCAGTTGGTTACACCGTGATGAGAGACGGAGTTTAAAGGCGTCCATGGCAGACTGGAAGGCAAGGTATCTCGGAACCGGTTTTTGTTTCAATATAGGCAATAGGGCGCGATCTGTACATAGTTTCCCTGGCGCCACTGTCCAGCTTAATAACTATAATGCTACGGGCCTCCGTATCTTCCCTGACTTGTCTATCTCGATGTTCTCTGATCATCCACCATGCTACAAATTGCGGCAAATTTCGTAGCACTTCTCCCTCCCCTTTTAACTCGTCTCACTGCGTGCCATCGTTGTTGGATGTATGAGCTCCGGAGTTGAGCACCGGAATGTGAATCTGCACACTCGGCCTCTGACAAATGTCTAGGTATGTGACATGCAAGGATACCCCTCTAGCGGGTTGTGATGTGCGTGAGATATATATATATATATTCTTCATGAATACCTACGTTATACACACTGGGCCCCCGAGTAGCATAATATACGAAAAATAGCTTTTCTTCGTCCCCCATTACCCTACCTTACCGCGATATAATCGGGACTGAGCTACGGCGATGAGCCCCAATGGTACCGGATCCCATTAAATTGCGGAGACGGGGGAATACCTGACTGGTCAATCATCGAGCTCAGCTACGAAAAGGGAAGAAAAACATAGGCGCGTTCCCTCTCCCAAAGGGACTATCGAGCACGCGCGGCCCGTGGCTTGTTAGCTTGACTTGGCAGTCAGTAGTAGAAGGGACGGGATATTTCAACAAAGAAAAAGTCAGCGGCGAGCGAGCGAATGGATTCTCATCTATGCGCCTGTCTATGCCCGCCGGTTGGCGATGTGATATATTACATTAATACCCTGTTTTATATTCAGCTCTAGTAAGTAAGTATTTATGCATGTATGTATCCCGATTCGACCTCCCGCCGACACGATGCAAGTAAGGCAAATGGGAGAAGAACGCCTATCGACGAACCCCATATCTTCCGGTGTCCCGGCGTCTTCGGCACAAAAATATTACGCATAGATAGCGATGCATAACCTCATGGCGCCCCCCGCCTCCCTCACTCATTACTTTCTAGACCGCGGCAGAAGTATCCACGACATCGTGGTCCGAGGCGCCGCGGATGTCCTCGGCGCGGATGCCGCTGCGGTCGCACATGCCCCTGAAGATGCCGCCCGGCCTCTCCCAGAGCTCGCGGGGCGTGCCGAGCTCGGCGATGCGGCCGGCGTCCATGACGCAGACGCGGTCGTAGCCGACGATGGTCCGCAGGCGGTGGGCGATGCAGAGGAGGGTGCGGCCCCGGAAGGCCGCCGCCATGGTGGCCTGGATCTTGTCGTCGGTCTCGACGTCGACCGACGACGTGGCCTCGTCGCACACGATGATGCGGCTGCCCCGCACGAGCGCGCGCGCGAGCGCCATCATCTGCCGCTGGCCCAGCGAGAAGTTCAGCCCGTCCTCGTCGACGGCGCTGTCGAGGTGGATGCGCCCCGGGTCCCGGTCGTCGAAGCTGGCGTCCGCGGGCACGAGGTCCGCCTGGCGCAGGGCCGACCAGAGGTCCAGGTCCGTGTGCTCGCCGAAGGGGTCCAGGTTGCTCCGCACCGTGCCCCGGAACAGCGTCGGGTCCTGCGGGATGATGGCCAGCCGGGACCGCAGGTCGTGTAGGCCGACGGTCGATATGTCGAGGCCGTCGATGTAGATGTGGCCGCCCGAGAGCTCGACGAGGCGGAAGAGCGCCGACATGATGGAGCTCTTTCCCGCGCCCGTCCGGCCCACGATGCCGATCCTCTCGCCGCCCTTGACGTGCATGGTCAGCCCCTGGAGCACGAGGGGCAGGTTGGCGCGGTAGCGCATCTCGACGTTGTCGAAGACGATCTCGCCCTTCTCCGGCCACGACGGCCGAACCTCGATGGTGTGCTCCGGCGCTTCCTCTTCGAGCTGGTTGCCGTAGTACTGGATGCGCTCCACCGCGTTCATGCCGTTCTCCACCTCGGCTAGCTGCCGCACGGTGAACTGCAGCAATTGCACGATGGAGAGGATGTAGCTGAGCACCAGCCCGCCTATGGACGGATCGACGGAGAACCGGGACGTCACGACCAGGATAGCCGTGACGAAGACGAGCGCGTTGCCGATCATGTCGAGCCTCACGGACAGCCAGCGCTGGTTAGCGAACGTTAGATAGTAAGCCCCGTTCATCTCGTCGATGGCCTTGCGCAGGTCCGCCACAAACCGGTCTTTCAGCCCATAGGCCCTGATCGAGGCCACACCGGTCAGGCCCTCGCCGAACTTGGCGAACATGACCGATCGCAGGACCGACTCGAAGCGTTTCACCTCGCGCGCCGACGCTCTGTAGTACGACGCCGCCAGCACGAAGAGCACGGTCAGCGGGACTAGTGCGAGAGCAAACCAGTGAAAGTAGGCGATGATGAGGGCGAAGACGGCTAAGATCGACGCCAGGGTTAGGAAGTACATCCTCATCGCATCGCTCAAGTTGTTATCCATCACGTCCACATCCCTCGAAAAGCGGTTCGTTATCCGACCCAGCGGCGTCGTGTCGAAGAAGGACATCGGCGCCCGAAGAGTCCGCTCCACTGCTTGCATAAGCAGCGCCTTGCTGGCAGTCGTACCAAAGATGCTCAACATGATGGAGAAACCAAACATGAGAACTGCCTGGGCCGTTCCCAGGCCGGCGTAACCCCCGATATACGCGCCTTGCGAGAGGCCAAGTTCATCAGAGGTCCACCAGGACAACCACAGGCTGGTCAAAATGTTGGCACCCTGGGATAGGATGAGGACGAACAGGGTCAAGGGCGCATTTAGAATCGTGCCCGACGCACTAACATACGCACCATAGACTGACCATGGCACACTGGCAACTGCGCGTTCTTCGGCTTGCATGAGTCCCTGACCTCGCTTCTTCTTTTTCTTCGCCTTTTGCTCCTCGGCCGGCTTGTCCTCGGCAGCCGCAGGGTCTTCCTCCTCGTGCTTTTCTTCAACCGCAGTCGTCTCCATGAGGTGCCGGAACCCAGGATCGTTGGCCATCAGGTTGTCAAAGGTGTCGACGGCCTGGATCTTGCCGCCCTCCATCCAGACGATCCTGTCGCAACGGTTGAGAACCCACAACTGATGCGTCGCGAGGATTCGGCACTTGCCCTTGAGGAGCCCAACTATGGCGTTATCAAAGATGTGACGACCGACGTGCGCATCCACGGCGCTCAGCGGGTCGTCCATCAGCACAACGTCCGCGTCGAAATAGATGGCCCTCGCGATGTTTAAACGCTGTTTCTGACCCCCGGATATCGTGATCCCTCTCTCGCCGATCTCGGTGGCATCACCATCAGGTAGCATATCCAGGTCCTGCTGCAGCGCGCAACTATCCTCCTTTGTTAGCACCACCATACATCCCGCTTCGTTAACCTGGGCATCGCTTACGCTTGGATGACTTTGTTATACCAGTCGCGGTCCATTTCCTTGCCAAACAGAATGTTCTGCCTGACAGTGGCGTTCTGAATCCAGGCATCTATCGTGTTTTTGAGTTAGCAGTGTTTATATAGATGCTGCTCCCGACTGAGGGGAGTGGTTAGACCATGTCTCAAGAGCCAAGTGCCTAAATTCCGGCCCGAACCGGTAAACTTTACTCCAAAACCAGCCGAGAGGGGTAGAAATAACTTAAAAACAAGCTTACATTGCGGGCAAAAGGCCCTCGACGCCCCAAACACGACCTTGCCCGAGGTCTTGCGCATGTCGCCAGCAAGTGCGGCGAGCAGGGAGGTCTTGCCGCTGCCGACGCTGCCAATCACGGCGACGAGCTCGTCACGTCCGATCTGCAGGTTGATGTCCTGTAGCTTGAAAGGCTCGCGGTCCTCCACTAGTGTACTTGCCGAGTCGTCCGTGTTCGCTTCCGGAGGCCCGGCAGCCGCGCCGGACTTGGCATTTGCCTGAGAACCCGATGTCTGTTTCGAGCTCTGCTTCGGAGCCGCCCCGGGAGTCCCCTTCCTGCTGCTCTTGGCAGGACCTGACTCCGCCGGGTCTCGACTGGGCGACCTCTCCCATGTGAAACAGGAATCGCTCATCTCCACGGCGTTCTCAATCTCCGGCTGGAAGTCGGCGTTGTCACCCTGCTCTTCGGACAACATGAATTCCTGTATACGTTGGAGCGATTGCCAGGCATCCACTATTTGACCGATGATAAGCGGCAGCAGATTGAGTGGCATGCGCAAGCCGTTGAACAGAGCCAGTGAAGAGAAGACCTCTGCCGGCGCGAGAGAGTTGTCGGTGAGCGAGTAGGTGATGAACGAGAGCATCGACGCATAGATCGGAAGCGACATGCTAACGGCGTTGATGGCGTTCCGGATACCCAGGAGGAACTGGATTCCCCGGATCTCGCGGCTCCGGATTTCCTTGAGGCGTTCCTTGAATGCGCTTTCCCAGCCGAAGTACTTGACAAACCTGACCGACTGCAAGATCTCCTGCGTCAGACTTACGCGCTGGTCCGTTATTTTGTTGATGCGAGCCCGGCGCCTGAACAGCCCCCGGATGGCTCTGGTCAGCGCCGGCACGCCAATGACTAGGAGCGCAAACCCCGCGAGCGCGCTATATGATAGGTTGACGAGCAGCAGCACTAGGGTGATGATGCAGATGAGTGGCGCAGTCCAGATCATGTGGAATAGCGCCGAGGCCTGATCCACGCGGTAGGTGTCGACGCTCATCAGGTTGACGATTCGGCCATTGCTCCAGCCGGTGCCGTCCCCGACGACACCAGGCTTCTCGTCGTTCTTCGCAGCTCCCTTGGACCCCTGCGCCTTTGCCTTCTTTTCCTTCTTTTCTTCGTTTCCGGTCTCCTCCCCCTCCTCCTTCACCGGAGCAGCGGTGATCTCCTTACCTCCGGCCTTGGCCCGTCCTGAAAGCACCAGGGCCTTCTCGAAGACCAAGCCAATCATGACAGCTCGCGTCTGGCCGCCGATCATCATGCCGCGATAGATGAAGTGGGTGATGCCCAGACTCTGACAGATCTGCATCACGGTCACCCCGACGGCCAAGCCGACGCCAGGCCCTATCGAAGGTGGCGGATCTCCGTTCCGGGACGCGTTCCAGGCGTCCTGGGAAAACTGGATGAGATAGCGCAGCGTGAATGGAGAAAAGACTTGAAATATACTTGAGACGAGCGAACAAAAGCCGCCAAACCAAAATTCGAAGAAGAAGGTCTCGTGAAGGGCCCACAGTAGGGGATACTTGTCGCCGTTCTTTACCCGCCTCTCGAACGACGCTCTCGCTTTGGTCGTCAACTTCTCGGCGCTCCTATCCGGATTCACGGCCCAGATATCCTTCTCTGTCAGGGGCCGCTTGTACCCGACCTAGTTACCTCCCTCGTAAGCAGACGTCGCCCGGAAGGGGAAGTACTCGTACAAGCAGGGCTTACCTACGTTCATCAAAGGTGCCATCCAGTGAAAGGTAAGGCGGCTGAAGAAACCAGCCCCGTGTTCCCTCGAAACCTGGCGCTCCGCGGGGACTGGGGGGATAGAGCCCCATCGTAACGGATTTGGCGTCTTATACCAAGGCTTTTTGGGAGGCGACGGCGCGGACTGCCGCGTAGTTGTGCGAGTGACGGCACTCGTGTCGGTTGCATAGCTCTGGGAGCGATTCAGCTCTTCCCTCTCGGCGCGCTTCTCGTCGGACTCTCCCTGCCTCCTGATCTCATCCTCGGGGTCATCATAATGAGATAGCGGTGATGACGGAGCCGAGCCTGTCCGCGCATCGTCATCCCTGGAAAGACGTGCCGATTTTTCTTCCATCTCGTTCGTCATACCCAGGTAGACGTTCTGGGGATGCCAAGTCCCGTCGATCTAGCTCTATAAGTACTCTATCGCAGTCGAACCACCAAGGGGGGGATGGGGCCGAGAGGCGTTTTGTTAGGCTCGGAGTTAAGCTAGCGATCTCGAGGGGAGATAACGCCGGCTCAGGGAGATGGATGGATAAGTAATATATATATGTGTATGTACATGTAAGCAGCAACGCGTGGATCGATGACGCATACCAGACGGGAGCCTTTACAGTCCACGCTAGTACTGGACTTAATTATTTACAGCAGAGCGAATGGACCGGAAAGGGATGATCCTAGATTTTAATCAGTAGTGACCCGAGCGCCGGAGGACAAAAGGATGCCGCGTCTCTCCCGGTTTATAAGCGAAGTATGGATGGCAAACCAGGCCTAGGACAGGGGGTAGGAAAGAGTTGGAGCGCTGACGTTGCTTGCCTGTATGCATAGGTATGTTGTGTTATTATACGAGTGTCATTATCAGGTGGCTGTCTTTACAACAACGCTGACCGCATAACCATGTAGGGGATAGGTATAGGCAGGTATGGAGGTAGTTGAGATTGGCATGGTAAACATGGTTTTTAGGGGTCTACATATCTATACTGCATAAGTATGTAGATACAAACTGCAATGCTCGCCAAACATGCTGCCCACCTTTACGATGATGCCTCGACTCTGCAGGCCCGCAAACCTGCTTTCACATATGCAGACAAGATGATTGGACAACGGAGACATATTTCGTATAACGGCGTGGTGGCCCTAGGCTTTCCTCGTACGCCTCGTACAGGCTTTCTCAAAAAGGGCAAGGGGCGAAGGAAACTTTCCTTGGTCTCTCCGGACCGGGCGGGCAAGTCGGCTCTCGGAGGTTCGCTTAGCTTACAAACCAACCAGTATCCACTATAAATCTGTCAACGGGTGGGAATTCTTGCACAATTCATAAACCAAAATCGCCCGCCAAGCTTCATAAAGGCGGTTGGATTTCTAAGCCGATGGGTGACGGACGGCCTATGGACATACCCGGCTCTAAGTACCTACTCTAAAAAGTGGATTGGGCTACGGTAGATTGCTCGCTGTGCATATGCCGTCTACCTCAATACACAGGGGTATTTCATGTCAGTTTCTCTACTCGACTCAACATTTACCTTATGAAGTCAGAATTCGAGCCATTTGTTCCGGCAGTGCAGATAGTGCACTGCCCCACCAGTCCGTACACTGTCGCCCAGCCTAGGTGAATAGAATTGTTAACGACCTATATAGACCATAGTAATTTGGTAATGTACGCATAGTAACCGAATGTGACGGGACCGTAGATAACTTATAACAAAAGAAAAAATTTTTTAAACAAAGATAAAAAAACTGGAAACCGAAATAAGAGAAAACGTATAATACGATTTTTTAACCTATTATACGATTTTATTTTTTTCCTATTATACGATTGTTTCTACGTATTATACGATTTTTTTTTATCTATTAAACGGATAAGGTATCGCTTAAAGCCTGCTAGTTACGTATCGGCCTTTTTAACGCCGGGAGTAAGTTGCTTGGTTTTTATACTAACGGTAAGGGAACGATCGATATTTATATCGATAATAGGGTTGATTTGGGATCTCCGCAATTGGCTTTGAACTAAGATTTGATTATAAAGCTTAGAACCTTTGTAATTTTCCGAATCGCGTTATTGTCACGATGGCGGCCCTGTTACCACTGCCCCAAAAAAGGTGAGCAATGCTTCAAATTCCCTTGAAGCATCCAGGGCCCCCGTTAAGCTATATGTTCCCCAACCCCTCCCAGGGCGGGCTGGACATGACATTACGGCAAGCCCGGATATAATACGCGTACTTGCGAAGAAGCTGTAAATACACATACTCGCATGAAAAGGAGGAAACCTTCCAACTGCGATGGACCGAAAAATTGATCGATGGAAGAATACAGTGAAGAAATTCGAATTCGGGTCCCTCTCTCCCTCTCGTGTACACCCCCACTTCCCCCCCCCGGGTTCTCTCTCCTTACATATGCAGTGGCGCTGCGCCATGTCGATGTTCCTCAGGCCGCTACTCATTTTTTATACTCCTCGCAAGGCCCTATGAGCAAGATGATCAGGTAAGCCACATAGACCCTGAGGAGAAGAGAAGTCTTCTTGGCTGTCATTCTTCGCGGGGTTTCCGCACGACTGTTACGTGTCATCACGGACGAATTAGTAATAGGCCTCACTCGCCTGGTGGGCTTCTTCACGGCAGAGCAGGACATATTGTTGCTTGGCATGTAAATGTAGCTAGCAGTGCTATAGCTATATTCTAGTAGGCAGAGACCGTGTGATGTAGGATGATTGCTCTTATACCTAGACTAGGTAGGGTTCCAGGAGAAGCGCCGCCGGGAACCAGAAAATATCTCTAAAGCAAAGTTCTATAAACGTCGATTCCGTCAGCTCCATGCTCCCACAATTTGTGAACACCTCGCCTTTTACTATTCGTACATGATGCGTGAAGTGATAAACCCCCAGGAACCGTCAACGCCTTGCGAAACCTTGTATCTTGGCAGCCCTTTCATCTATAATACCCGATAGGCGATTCCGGCAGTTCGCTGGCGTATACCAATTTAACTGTCGCTGCCATCGGAACCGTCATCTAAGCCCAGAAGCGTCTTGTCGACATCATCGAGTTCTTCGTCCTCACCTCCGCTGCCAATGCCCAAGAGTTCCTTGGAAATATCGTCGAGGTCCTCGGCATCTTCCATGGGGACGTCACCATTAGCGTTCCCATTGGACTTGGTCGTTTCCCTCTTCTCCGCACCGCCCTTGCCCTCCGACTCGGTCTGCTTGTCCGGTGTAGCATCATCCGATAGGCGGTCCACTGTGCGCCTTTTCACAGGTAGTACAACACCGGCCTCTGGTCGACTGAGCCAGCGCACTAGGCGCCGGTTGGCCCTTCTAAGCGACGCTGCATACGAACTGAACTCCTCACCAAAGTCATCATTTTCCTGACTGAGCTGGCAAAGACCACCGAATCCTCTATCCCTGAAGGCTGGCTGGACCTTATCCGACGCGAACATCCTATACTCTTCGTCGTCACTGTCAGCGAAGGGGTCGCCCATTGCATCGAGGCGGCGTTTTGCGCGCATGACTATGCCCTCCTGCCGGCGGATCTTTCGAGCTTTGTGGTGCTCCTTGCGCAGGCCACGGTCAAGTATATGCTCAACTCGCTGGCTGCGGTTCCGCTCCACGGCCAGCTGGTGCGCGGTGGGAGGACGCGGCTTCCGTGGGAGTATGCCGTCAACAACGTGAGGACTACCCCCTGCTGGAGATGAACCTTCGAAGATCTGGTATTTCAAACCGGCGCCACCCCGTCGCCCGGTGCTGTTTGCCCCAATGCGAGCCAGTGCCCTCGGAGGAGGCGTAGACCGAGTGCTGTCCAAGTCAGATTCATGTTTAGAAGGCCGTATCCGGGGAAGTATGGCAGCCGTAGGCCCCTCCTCAGCCATCAGCCTGCCCCTCGAACCCCTCTTGGTCTGATGGTCGGCCATGTATGCCTGGTCTGCAGCGATGATTTTCGCCCGGTGGCTCTGCTTTTCGCGGCCGAAGTCAAGCTCCTCTTGAGGGTCGATATTCTCCAGAGCTTGCTCGTCAGGACTCAACTCTTCAAGCCTGGGAATCCCCTGGTTTGCTACATCGGTGCCGTAATCAACACCGGCACCGAACGGGTTCTCCTCGCAACCTTCTTCGGTGAAATCAGACTCGAGGTAGAACCACATCAGCCACAAGAAGCCCCTAGCTCTGGATTTGCTAGAGTACTTAGTCTTCATCACCAGGTCGTGGAACTCTAGCCCGGTGGGGAAATGCAGCTCGGCAACATGAGATGCCTGCTGGCAGAGGAGAAATATAAGGTTGACCGGGTTCGTGCGTGGCGGCTCCTTCGTCTTGAACTCGCCCAGGTCGCGAGGCTCTGGCAAGTCTTCGGCGGCGCCCTTCAGGATCGATTTCAACCGCGGGGCATCTTGCAGCTGCTTGTAGGCTGAGGCATCTTGATGAGCCTGCAACGAGGGAATGGCGTGATACGTACGGAGCTGAGCTCGCATCTCGGGGAAGACTAGAGGTTTTAATACGGTTAGCATCGAAGGAAGAGCGACACCCTAAGCGAGCACAGCGCTAGCAATTTTAAAAGAGAAGGGAGACAATACAATTGAGGGTGGTATTCATCCGACCAACGTTGACCAGCAGACAGACCATAGCCATACTCTTGGCGGCCTCCCGATCACTAAGAAGTTTGTCGCGAAGAACTTTGCTGGTCTTGCTGCTCCGGGCCATAGTGTCGATGTACAGGTCGGCAAAATTCTGCTTCTGGTTCTTGCCCTTCTCGTAGTTGTTCGTGAAGACCTTGGTATCGTCATCGAATACGGCCCTGAGAAAGTCATATTGAATGTCTCGTCTCCATAGAGGCTCGCCATCTTCTTTCTTGAGATGCCTGATCTTTCCCGCTCCCGAAAACGGACCGCCTCCGCCTGTGGCTGTCGCGCCGGCGGGAGCAGTAGCCTTCGACTTTCCTCGCTTGGCTCCATGTCCGGATCCGGGTTCTATCATGCTGGATTCGAAGTTCCCGCCGGGCGTGGCATCTCTCGGAGCTGCACTAGATGCTCGCGAAGAGCGACTGGCCTCCGGCGACACCTCCCTTGATGTCATGTTGACTGGTTGTAATTCTGTCGCGGCACCGAGGATGGGGGGTTGTCGAAAGCGCGGGGGCGGACTTCTTGAATAGAATGGGTAAAAGGACAGGTTGGTATGTCCGGGTTTCTAGGGCCGTAGACTGATAAGGTGTGCAAGCGCGTGTGCGGCGTTGTAAGCGCGACGGCGATGCTACTAATGTAAGATGCGAATATAATAGGCAGATGAACCAGGGAGAAGGAGGGTTCCCTCAAAATCGTGGACGCACCAGGCAACTTGGCATTTTAATCGAGGTGTGAAGTTGGTTGCTCGGTTTGGATTGGAGATGATAGATGGACGCTCAACGTCCTTCAATAAAGGAGCTGACCGGACTGATCGTGTTACGCATCACTCAATCAAAACTTCAGTGTTGCACGTCAAGCGGCATGTAAGTCTACATACAACACCCATAAGTAGTTACCTACCTAGGTACATAGGCGGGTATGTGCATTTACCTCCACTACCTATCTACTAATCCACAGTATATACGTACCTTACCTACATTCGCCTAATGCGTATTGCACAATAGCGCGCCACAAGATATTTTCCAAAGGCGTCTGCATGCATCCATATGTATGTAATTCTTATTTTCTGTTGGATAATTTAATTTTAACCGCTCATTCAGCATATGAACCACGCCCACGCCATCGTATATAAAGCTGTAACAAGGGGGTAACAGGCGTTGCCCATAATACGCGCCTTGTATTGTACACAGGTTGCTTGAGCACCCCCGAGCCTACTCACACAATACAATAAAGCAAGTGTCCGAATAGTCTGAAGCCCCGAAAGGAAATTGAGATATAATATGTTTAACAAACCTACTTAAAACACACTTATTACACTGAAGCATATGGATTAGTCGCCAGAGGAAATATCTTGAGCGCAGACAGAGGACAGAGTAGGTTCTACGTATCGTACGTGTGCATCGCGAGCATACCTACTTATTACATACATAACTAAAGCGAAGCCACGAGCATTTGGCGATATCTGCTTAGGGGCGACAAGGCGTTAACGCTAACAATTTTCCGGAAGATGCTAGGTCTAAAACGGAATCCAACGAGCGCTGAAGCCTACTGTAGCCCCCTAGAAGGCTCACTAAAGCTTTTCCTACGGAATCTGATTGGGTCAATTTTGTCGAATAGAAAAAGAGTACCACACACTTTCAGAAAAATTGTTAAAGCTAACGCCTTGTCGCCCCTAAGCAGATAACATGTAGCTGCGCTGCTGTAGTATGTTTAATATTGTAATTGGGCTAGAAGTATTCATACGGTTAGTTTGGACTCGACATCAGCACCAAAGTAGATTCAGTGCCATCTCTACTAGATAATGTCACTTCGAACACACAGAGAAGCAGAACGTTATCCCGAATATATCCCGTGAAAACGGAGAACATTGCGTCTTTTTTATTGGGAGTTCTCAGTCCGTCGCAGAAGGCGGATCTATATGACGCGTCCACCACAGCATAGAGAGCTGAAAGGCCTTGAAAAGTCTCGGCCGCTATCTGCAAAGCACTACATCCATTTTGCCTGCATCTCGCCTTGCAAACGGATGCCTAAACTCTTCCACATGCCAAAACCATGAAAGGTACACATCAGGGCAGAAACTAGTAAGCCCTGCTCTGTGCAGAGGCCACGAGTCTATGCCTATGTCTATGCCTATGCCTTGCTCGCCGGGATGCCCTCTTGTGCTTCCCTCGAGCTTCCCTCGAGCTTCCGAGATGACCGTTCTATCGTCATCGCCCTCTATGATAAAGAGTCCCCTTGCCGTGGTGAAGCCTCTTTCGTAAGAGCCTTGCACAACCAGAGAACCGAGAATTCCATTTTTGTCTATGGGTATGTCATCAACAAAACCGCGGCCGGTCGAACAAAATTCCTTATGTAAACCGCAGGAAGGTTCCGAGCCTCTTTCGAGAGGCAAAAGCAGGTGTAATATCGACCCGAGACCATCATCGTCGTGCTGAAGAGTCGATTGATCCAGCAGGACTAATCGGCTTCTATCGGATGGAAGTCCCCTCTAAGATATCTTCTTTCGAGGCATGTAGTGTGGCCTCTAAGCGTCTCATGCAGCTGCTCGCATGTGGCCCTCCCACATTGGTCTATTGGGTATCAAGCGGGGGGAGGGCTGCAGCCGAAACAAAGACAGATGCCGTCTATCATATGCTAGAGTCCTATGCCCGAGGACTCGAACCTGCCGATCCTGACCGAGGCCGGAAGTCATATCTGCCGTAAAAAGGAGCATGCCGGGAAGTGTCGAAGAAATGCCGAAAAATCCGCGCAAATGAGAAAAACCATAAGGAAAAGTAAGCTTGAAAAAAAATTTTGCCCAGTAAGACGAGTGTGCGTGGGAAAGGAGAGCCTCAGCCGCTGCAACCCGCCGTGGTAGACCTCGGAAAGCCAGAGGAAACTGGGTAATCCATGCCTTCCGGGGGACGCAGGAATTACCACCAAGAGGCTTGACCGCCAGGGCCGCTAGGGTTGCCATAGCTGCCGCCGCCATAGCCGCCAGCGCCTCCGCCGTATCCTCCTCCGTAGTTACCTCCTTGAGGGGGGCCGCCGTAGCCACCACCAAATCCTCCCTGGGGGGGGCCGTTGAAGCCTCCGCCGAAGCCGGAGCCACCGCCGCCACCACCGCCGCCGCCATACTTGCGGAAGTCGCGGTTAGCAGCCTGACCACGGCCGCGTCCGCCTCCTCGGCCACCACGGCCACCACCGAAGGAGCTCTCCCGTGCAATAGTCTCAAGGAAAGCCGGTACCTCCTGGTTGGCTTCCTTCAGGAGATCAATAAGCTCTCGCACGACACCACGGTTACCACGGTTGAAGAAGGCCGTCGAGTGTCCAGTGTTGCCTGCACGTCCAGTACGACCAATTCGGTGAACATAGTCGTCGATATCGGTGGGAAGATCATAGTTGATGACGTGGGTAACGTTGGGAATATCCAACCCACGGGCAGCAACGGCCGTGGCAACCAAGATGGGGCACCGGCCATTGCGGAACATCTCTAGGGCACGCTCACGCTCACGCTGGGTACGGTCACCATGAATCGAGGTTGCAGGGAAGTTCTGGTTGATCAGGAAATCGGAGAGGGAGTCGGCCATGCGCTTCGTCTCGACGAAAATCAGAGTAAGGCCGCCACCATGGGTGTGCAGGATGTCCAGCAGAACAGAGCGCTTGTCGACGTCTTCGACATACTCAACCTTCTGGGTGATATTTTCGGATGTCGAGCCGACACGACCGACCGAGAGGAAGACGTAATCCTTGAGGAAATCACGCGCCAGCATCTGAATATCGCGGGGGAAGGTGGCCGAGAACATGAGCGTCTGGCGGCTCTGAACGCTAGGCATATCTTCGCCCTCGACAATACGACGAATCTGAGGCTCGAAACCCATGTCGAGCATCCGATCAGCCTCATCGAGAACAAGGTACTTGATGTTCTGGAGGGAGATGCGACCTCGCTCTATGAGGTCAACAAGACGTCCAGGAGTAGCGACCAGGCAGTCACACCCACGCTCGATTTGACGAAGCTGGGTTCCGATGTCGGCACCGCCGTAAACGACGCATGGTCGAACCCAAGATCGGTAGGCGAACTTGCGGGCCTCGTCATAAATCTGAGATACAAGCTCACGGGTCGGGGCGAGAATCAACGAAGTGGGGTAAGCCTTGCGCTGACGGCCATAGCCGCCACCGGCAGCACCGACGGGCATTGGCGAGGGGCCAGTCAAGAAGGCCTGCGAAAGGATGGGGAACAAGAAACCACCCGTCTTTCCAGAACCAGTCTGAGCGCAAGCCATCAAATCACGGCCGCCCATGACAATAGGGATGGAGTATTTCTGGACGGGAGTAGGAACTTTGTAGTGCGCGAGCTCGATGTTGCGGAGCAGATGATCATCCAGGGGAGGATTGCTGAAAGACAAGACCGGCTCGGGAACGTCGTGACCGGAAGCCTCGACAGGGATATCATCATACTTTTCGAAGTTGATGCCCGTATGTTGCTTGGACGGGTCGTCGGGAAGGCCGAAAAGCTCGCGCTCCATGCGAGGATTCGGTGGGCCAGGAATATGTTTCCCGTCGCGCCACTGTCCATCTCCAGAACCTCTGGCATGGCCGCCGCCGCCACCGCCACCGCCGGCGCCAGGGTTGCCGTACGCGTTGCGATCGAAGGCAGGCCTGTTATTCCAGCCTCCTTGATGGCCATGACGTTGGGGAGGGTAGCCAGGGTTAGGTCCGTCGGGGCCAGGTCCATTAGGTCCAGCCCAGCCTCCAGGAGCAGGACGAGCGTCGTAGCTGTTGTTACTAGAAAGACTAGAAGTTAGCAGGTGGTCAATGTGAAAGAAATAATCTTGGAGATAAGATTCAACTTGGGCGGTTAAGAGCTTTACGATGTGGGGTGGAGATAGGAAATATTAAATGAGAGTCTTACCCAGCCCAGGCACTGTTGTTCAGTCCGTTCATAGCAGCAGGCGAGGGACCGGGAGCGGGACCGGGAGCGGGACCCGGGCCCATGGCGTTATTAGCACCACCCATCTTGCCTCGCATGTGAGGAGGAATGTAGGAACGAGGCTGAGGAGGCCCCTGCTGCTGGTCGGCCAGGCTTAAGCCACCCATATTGAGTTGGTCAGCCATGTTGGGAAGTCGTCGTCAAGGGGAAATGAATTGACGAGGTGTATTTCGGCTCGTAGGAGGGATGGATGGATTGGTGTAGTCACGGATGTCGATAGGTACGGGAAGCGAAGAGAATTTTTTCTTCCTATGAAACCGAACCAGGTACCGTCTCTGCGGGGAGGAGAGAAAGTAAAACGATTTCCTCGGGCAGGCACGGCGAAGAAAGACCGGACGATGAACAGATGGAATTAGATCTCAAGGCCCCAAGATGAGAAGAAAGAACCGAGGAGATGTAATGCCGTACTGTTCCAATAAATGGTAGTCGGGGGCGATCGTGAAGGATGATTGACCCAGAAGAGGAAAGGCACAAAACAGAAAAAAGACTGCTTTTTGCCCCTGCTCTCAATGAGAATTATTATGTAGAGACGTTACTCGTGGGTGATGAAATGAATGTGCCCGTAGATCATAAGCGCACTCTTTTATCACCTGTGGAAAGTGTAAACGTGTCCAAGATTCCTCTGGAAAAGAAAGAAATAAAAATCAAATCTTTTCGAAAGGAAAGAGAGGAAGACACTCAAGACAACTGCCAGTGTTTGATATGGGGTGTGAGGGAAAAGGAAGGATCTTGATGAGGGTAGAGAAGGGAGGGGAGATTAATAAACTCATGGACGATTTTTTTTTTGGCTTTGGGAGGCGAAAGAACAAGGGCCCCCAGTGGTGTCAGGGTCCGTCTTCCTACCTAAACTTCCTAACGTTTTAGTGGTTGCCCAAAAAAATTGTGGGGCGACAGAAGTGGGAGCAGGTGAAAATTGCAGTCCTACATAAAAGCATAAAAGTAGGTACCGTATGGATGACATCCCGTACATTTCATTCATCTAGCGTACAAATATGTCCGTTAATAGAGGCTGGAAGGCACCTTGGGATACGACCCTGAATTTCTACATCTGAAGTACATACATACACATGTGATGGCCCATCTAAGTAAGCTTGGGCGACCATCAAGTGTGGGTCACCAGAGCACTTGTGTGGGTGATGGCCGACGCTTTCAGGGTTGCCTCTAGCGCCTTATAGGTTACTCTAGGTATCTCTGGAGAAAAGATGTTAAGGAGGCAATGGAGGCAGGTATAGCACTACTTGCGCATGCGGCATGCCTACCTGATTTTCAACCTCAGGTACAGTACATAGATAGGTAACCCTCACCACCCGCCCAGTTACATGTGGAGTAAGGTTTCGGATCGCAGGCGAAGGCGTTTCTAATGTGTGCCTGATCTCACCCAGATCCGGCTCCAAACCCTATGTACCTACGGTAGGTACACTAGTAGCCCATTACCATTTACTGGGTTGAAGGCGACTATCTTATTACACTATACACATTGCATATACAAAGTTCATCCGGAGTCATCTCAATGAGTCAACGCTGCAGTGGCTGAGTGGCTACCTTCCTAAGCTTTCTGCATACTAGGTCCTAGGTGTTCTTGATTCGAAGTCAACGACGGGAATAGCATGCGCCAATACTTTCGTTATGCTTTCATGTTGTTACTGTCACTTGCCGATAGATGAGTGGCAAATAATGTCAGCATTTGACGTCGTCTTTGCCAACTCCTCAAACTTATAACCAGTCTTATAAAAATTGGATAGGCAGGTAATAGCGTATATGCAACTGCCAACAGTTATTAGCGCACTACAAAAGGAGAGCGGGGAAAGAAGCTTTAACGTAAGGGACACCGTGAAATCGCTTCACACATTGTTTCCCGACCGGCTTGTAAAAAGGCGAACAAAACGGAATATGTCAAGGAGACCGTGAAAGGAACACAACATATTTATACACTATGTATCATCATCTGTTATTATGCGGTCTACCAACTAGCATCTACATTCTGCTTCAGAACTCCATCAACAGCAGTCTATTTGCAAGGTACGAGCGATACCAAGGTACCTGTGTAACAACCTACATACATAGCACCACCTACCTAGGTACGTATGTCCGTTTGGGGGCTCCAGCGTACCCAATTCCAAACAGCCGCCGTTAGCTACGTACCCGAAGGGCCTGTGCAAGAGAGGCTACGATTTACCAATGAACTTCGAGGGGACATGAGGATCATGCAAGAATTCACACCGCCCGCGTCTGAACTTGACGCATTGGGTGGGAATCAAAATTTGGCGATGTTTTACACCGCTTTTGTCGCAGCGAATGTCCCCGTATGGCATATTTTGTAGCATTGCATTACCCCTAGCTGCTAAGAAACTTTCAGAAGTAGCTGCTGGGTCAGCGTCCCTAGCGTTACAATACCATGCCAACGGCGTTCGTGGGGATGGGATTTTATCTCCCTCGAGCAGTCCAGGCCACAAACACTCATGCAAGGGGGGTTTACTTGCTCGAGTAGGCGGAAGCACCATACACCCTGACATAAGTCGCATCGTAAATTCATGGCGGGTCTGGAGGGTCAAATACGACCTCACATATCCATGCAACGCAGACCACTCATTATCGCGGGTATTCATTACCGACTTGGTAGCCCAGATGCTCTAACGGTACAGAATAATGGCGGCCAAGTTCTACTACCTTGCCCGTTTGCCCTCAAGCACTCTTAACCACCTTGTCGTCGTTGAACCCTATGTCCACGACCCCGTCCTTCGTGACTGCCTTGACTGTCATGCCCTTGAAATCGATGGGCATTCTCCGCTTCAGTTCATCTGTGCAGAGCTCCAGAAGCTTGATCCCTTGATGGAGCGTGATGTCCGGGTGGTGGTGCTTGTCTAGGATGGAGAGGCAGTAGTATTGTGCGTATCCGTGAGCCGCGTAGGGGACGGGCGCCAGTGACGCAAGGTAATCCAGCCAGAACAAGCTGGGCTTGTGGGTGATGGGGTCCACACCCCCCAGCAGGAGATTGACGTTGAAGGGCCTCCGTGACCGCAGGCTCGATGCCAGCTCACCTCGGACGTAGTGTGCCAAGGCAGTCGGCGAGAGGTCGCTCTCATTGCGCATCGAATAGAGCTGAGCGTTCGCTTGGATGTACTCCGAGAACTGTACTATAGTATTGCCGTTAGCGGGATGTGATGCATCCTTGTATTCTGGTGAAAGTGAGAGGGGAGACGAAGGCGCGAGCAAACATACCGGTGTCTCCGGCCTCTCCCGAGAAGGCCATGAGGGTGTGCTTGTTTAGTTGTCGCGTCTTGTCGTCGGATGCCTTCAAAACGGTGGCTCCACGCATGGCAGCTTTGGATGCTGCCACTAACGTGAAGTCCTTGCCCGTGATACCCAGTAGTACCTCCCTGACGATGTCAGTTGAGAGCGCTTCGGTTTCGACAGGGAGAGCAAAACCTACATCTTGGTAGGGCCTAGTGGGGTTGTCAAAAGAAGTGTTGGAGGAGTGAAGACGGGATTGTTGGCGTCCTCGGTGGTGATGGTTTGTGGATATACCACTTATCAACAATGTACGACTGATGTCTGGTAGGTTGTGGCAGACGCGCAGGCAAGCTTCAGCCTGATCAGCCTCATGGAATGCCGTAGGTAGAGATACGTAAGAAGAGGTAATTTAGGTACGAAGCACTCACTTAAGACATAAACTTGTATGTACCTGACATGTTTAGCCCCGCGGATGTGGATACCGACCTCACCAGCCACACCTTCTACCACTACAACGAGCCGTCCTCTCTTTCACACCAGCTCTGCATATGTGTAGGACGTGGAAGAGACCCCCCCTTTTTTTTCTTGGCTACTCTGGATACATAGTGAGCTATTGTCAAGCCTGCTGAACCACATCTCATGCTCTCTTCAGAGCGCGCTGGATTTCAGGATATGAAGAATCAGAAACGGGCATACAGGAAGCAACCCCTAATCCTATGTCCAACCCATTCTCCAACTAACGGCCAACATAGGCTCGTATTTGAATTTTTCCTCTTTCGTAGGATTGAACTGATACCAGTTTCTAGTCGTGTATACATAGTATATTCCTGGACACATTACCATATCATAAACATCGATCTAATTGAAGAAAAAGGGGTCATCACGTCCGTGTGCGCTCTAATATGAGTTTGTACTCTTTCCGCTTCTTGGCCTGCTTCGTGAGAGCCAATTTCGCTTGCCCAATCCATCGAGCAACGCTGGGAAAGACGTAATTTTCGGCAACCCACGCAGTTAATAGATAAGTACAGCCGAGGACGAATAAGCTGGCTTTGAAAGCCGAGCTGATAGGAGTCAGCTGCATCAACTTCACCAACCAGTGGGCTGGTGATAAGATCATGTAGGCAGTCATGGCGAGTGCCGTCGCAATGGTCGCCATGAATGGCCAGTTCTGGGTCATGGGCTGCCTGAAGGGGCGCCCAGCGCTCAAGACAACACCTATGAATATATATTCGAAACATGACACCAAGAACAGCGCCGTGTTTTCCGAGTTCTTGATATTTGACTTATCCGGATTGACGTGTGGCGGTCTATACCAACTTTGCTCGCGGACGATCAGCCATGCAGCAGCCTGGATGAGAATGCAAATAGCGATCTGCCCCAGCAGGGGTGTGAGGACTTTCCTCGAGACCAAGTCCGCCGTCGGCCGCTTTTTGCTCAGAGTTGGGAACGGCCCTGACCAACCCATGAAGATGGCAATCGGTAAGATGATAAGGACGTCGATGAAGAGGAACTGGAAATCCCCCAGGTTAGAAGCTGACGCATATAGGAAGCTGACAGACGTGAACTGTATAGCCGAATACAAGCTCATGAACTTGAAGCAGCTGAAGCTAGTCACCAGAGCGGCCCGGCCCTCCCGTATGACATCTGGCACGCATCGGATATCGAACACCCTCGATGTGAATGGTGCTGCAACAGATGCTTCCGCTTCTGAAAGCGATATACCAACATCAGCTGCCTTCAGAGCTCCACAGTCGTTCGCGCCATCTCCGCAGAAGCCACAGCAGTAATCGATGCTCTGCAGTCTGTCGACGAGCTCATGCTTCTCGTCCGGAGACATACGAGCGAAAACTTTGCCACGCACAAGCATCTTCTGTGTAACCTCGTTTGGCGCAAAATCGATTATCCATCGAAAGACGTCACCGCCAATAGCGAGCGTATAGTCCCTTAGCTTTGCAATGTCATAAGGCAGCGACACGTCGCGCTGTGAGGGCGGAGGCAGCGGCAGTAGCGTTCGGTTATCGAGTTGAAATGCACTATCATCTATACTTTCCCACTGCAGTTGAGCATTGGGATCTCGGTTGTTGCCTTGGACGAAATGAGGTACGAAGCAGTGTGCATCTTTGTCCATCAGGCCACAGTTTCTTGCGACACTGATTGCTGTCAAGATATTGTCTCCTGTTACCATGATCGAGCCGATATTGGACTGTCTTAATTCCTTCAAAACGGCTTCCGTGGTGGGCTTGAGCTTATTTTCAAAGATGATAAACCCTACAAACTCAAGATCGGCCTCGACGTCGTGACGTTTCATTTTCTGGGACTTAACCCATGGGAGTTTCGCGATATGCTTAGTTGCGCACGCAATGACCCGGTACCCTTTGTGGGTGTAGTAGGACAGCAACTCTTCGTAGTCATGAGGCAGGGTTTCCGGTCGACATATCTCACGCATCGACTCCGGAGCTCCTTTGACGTAAATATCTCCGCTCTGTTGGCCGAAATTGCGGACAATGACGCTCGCTCTTCTCAATTGCGACACAAATTCGAAGGACTTCAGTACACCGAGTTCAATAGGCCCATTCCGCCCTTGGGAAGTCCCATAGGGGTCGGTGTCATAGAGTGCTGCTGGAGGGGGGCGGGCAACTGAAGGGGACAGATCCCCTTGCTCTTCGTCATCTTGATCTCCACCGCCACTTTGATTCCCTTCTTCAAATGTCCAGCCCGTGAACTCAAACATTTTGAGATCTAGGGGGTCGCCAACAAGTTCGCCATCGACGGATCGGAGCGAGTGGCAAGTGGCCATGGTAAACAGTGCAGCACGGCTGTTTTGGTATTCGTCGTCCGCTCTGTATTCCAAGCAATGAAGTGGTACCAAACTAGACGCCTTGGTTACAAGCTCATCAAATCGCTTCGCCGACCTGGAGACTAGCCGGAGCCCTAGAATATCCAATCCGTCCTCGGTAAGGGTCCCTGTCTTGTCGAAACACATGACGTCCAGCTTTCCACCGACATTGACCCGCTGGGGACTTATGCAGAAAATCTGCTTCTTTTTGAGGCGGCTTAGCGCGAAGTTGGTCCCGATCGTGAGCGTGGCAGGGAGCGCAGGGGGGACGACAATTGTAATCAAGTCCAAAGCTCTAACAACTATCAAGTGCCAAGCCAGGCCAAGTCGAATGAAGTTGATGAACGACACAATAAATCCAAGTATCGCAACGCATCCCATGACAGCTATATACCGGAAAGAGTCCCGGTAGAACTTAAACCCTGACGGTTTTGGAAAGAGCATCGACCGCACCAGGGAACCCTTGGTCGTGTTGAATCCCGTCCTCACGACCATGGCTAGCGCCACAGCCTGATTGTCCCCGTCATCTTGTGGTCGCCTCGCACGAATTATCTTTGTCCCACAGAATAGGAAATGGCGGGCAATTTCGGATGAGACTGTCGAGGCTGATAGGTCCATAGCGCGCAAGGTATCGTCTGTGGCAGGGATTTTGGATATAGGGACAGATTCTCCAGTGAGCATACTCTCATTCACGATGCAGTCGCCGCTGAGTAACAGGCTATCGCTGGGGAACTGGGTCAAGTTTGGGTCACTGATTTCGTACACGTCGCCCGGAACTAAATCGCTGGACGAGACGTAATCCCCTAGGACGCTGTTAGAAGGACAACACGCAAGGCACATCGAGAAATTCACATACAGAACCCATCGCGGAGAACTCGCACATCGCATTCGAAGCGGGAGATGTCGCGGAGGCGTCTCATAGTCTACATGGTGTCAGCTAGCAGTAATGATCAGCAGTACGCATAGAACATACCGCGCGTGTTTCCACCAAGGTAGCGATGATGCTGCCGGCAGACATGACGAAAATGCAAATTGCATAGTAATAGTATTGATCTAAGGACCAGAGAATCAAGCTGGCGATCTGAAAGACGTAGAAGGGGTGGAAAACCTAGGATGATGAGCGACGCTAGCCGTTGTCGTGGGTTGGTGCCTTACCTCGTCTACGAGCAACTGGGGGATGGTCTTCTGCTCAATATCGATGAGGTTGGTACCAAAAACACGCTCCCGCTCGTCTTTTTCGTCGCCACTGATGCCCGCCCGGACTGACCGAACGTGTGTCCATGCCGGGTCTTTCCACCCGGTGCGAATGAGGAACTTGTCCTTCAGAGGGTGGAAGAAGAACCTTACGTAGCGATAATGGAGGATGCGGAGCTCGGGGAGTAAGGGGTCAGCGTCTTCTTCGAGTAGTTGGGCGAATAGCTTCTCAGGTGCCCCAAATACTGTAGAAAGCGGGCGATCGTATGCACAGGTATGCACGTCCAGAATAGCTATCTCCCCCCATTGATTCTATAGCTCGGTCAGAATTCATCCAATACGGCCTAGGTAGAGTATAGGCCTTAGAACATGGCGACCCACCTCAAGGACTACCCAATCACTCTCCCTGAGAGGAGCGGGCTCACCCATCAGTTTGACAAGCCATCGAGGGAGCCACCGGAGGAGAAGATAAGCCAACCCTAACGTGGCGACGCAGAGGAATATGTACGCAGTGTAGCCCAGCCTACTAGTGCGAAAGCCAGCTATGACGATAGTAAGATCCTCGTTGACCATACGCAGCTTTTGGCTTACACGGCCATGGCCGTGGCGATCGCCGTAGTCACGAGCACGAGAGCTAGCCTCTGTGGCAAGGCTGTCAGATCGAAGGAGCTTGGCATGAACGGAGCTTCTTGATTGCGTGGAGGATCTCCTCCTCCGCGCGTAATCGACGTAATCCTCCTGAGCGCTACCATTTTCGACCCCGGCGCCAGGACTTTCCTCGTCCACTATCTGATCCTCCTCTTCAAAATCAAGAGGGATATCGCCATCATCAAAGATTACGGCACCGTCTTCGTCCCTGATCACCTCGCTTGAATCCTGGTTTTCGTCCTCGTTGTAATAGGTAAAACTCGTTGTCGAGTCGGCGCGTTGGCGGCGGTGGGTGAAGGTGGAGATGCTTGTGGGAAGGCTCTCGGCCATAGGTCCGGAGTATAATTCGTCATGAGCCATCTCGACATCCTCGAATATGCTTGAGCTGCTCTGGTTCGAGTTCAACCTATACAATGCGGCTTCACCATTGCTACGCCTGGTTTGCGATTGCGGCTCCGCACCGCTTCCAACCATGGAATGCTCCATTTTGTGATCCTGATTGCCAGCAAAGTGAAGGGCATTGAAATATCACATGCAGGTCATAATGTAATCCATGTATGCGATACTTGGGCGGTCATAAAATTGACTTCGCGCTTGACCGATGCATAAACTTCTCTCGCTCCCGTCCTCGTTGCCCGCAGCATGTTGCGATAAACAATAAAAGGACGTCATCCGCACAGCAATTTTGATAGGGTAGCATGTGGGTCCCCAGCCACTTACCGACATTTATCTGAAATCTGAGCTACAATATGAAGGAGTTATATACAGCTTACACCAACGAGATACCGCATAATACGTAAAACCTGAATGATAGATTTAGAAACGTATCTAACAATGTAATACCCTTAGCAGGGCTGTTGTGGCACGGCGACTGGCCACATAGAATGAGTCCACCGTGGATTCCGACAGTCAGTCTTAAGATTTATATAGTTATCCCTCTTACCTAATGCATGGCGATAAGGTGTCAGTCATAATAATTTTCTAGTCGTGGGTCCGATATTTTGCTGATTATCGCGAATTGAGCCAATAAATTTGTACCAAAGCCGTCCCATTTCCTTATTCCGGTAAACGCGGTGACAAGAACCTCTGGAAATTGTTTTGACTGGCGCCTTATCGCCCTCTATGGGATAAGACATGGGAGCTTGGTGTGGTGTCTTGAGTGTGCCATGATAAAAAGCGAGTATGGAAAACACTAGGTGAACCAGTCGTTCGGAGTGTCTGAAACAGAAGCAAGGAATATCAGAAAGGGTGAGTAATCGGCTCGACCAGTTGTTGTTGATGGCTTCAAGTATTTTGCTGCGCAGGCCTTTCGTCAAAATGGGAACATTGGTGTAGACATAACACATGGCTGTCATGCTCACGGGTATCGGTCAGATGGAAGCTACCTACATATGTAGCACGTAGTCCATACGGAGTACGGATACGGGTGAGCTCCCAACTGGAGTTCTTATGGGTAACAAACCAAGTACACATGTGCACATGGCCTTGCACGCGTGTATGTCTAGTCTAGGTATGTTACAGAGAGTATAAGGAGGTCGACCTTTACCTGAGTAAGTATGCAAGGCAGCAGATGCCCAATTGCAATTCTCCTTAAAAGGTTCTACCTACGTTAGGTACTCACTGAGCCATAGGCTGGGTGAATGGTCTTGTCTGAATAGACACGCATAGACAACTGCACACTGCAAAACATAGGTACCAAGAGGGTATCGGTCTCCCTCCCTCAAGAGTGTGCAAGATATTATTACTGTTGATGCGGTTGGACATCACCCCCTTCGGACCAGGACTATTTAACACCCTTAAAGTCCGTAAGAGGTAATGGGGCGAGAGTTCCAGTCGGATGGACCATCTGCAACCCAACAACCAGCGTTGTACCTCCCTATTTCTGAACAACATGTGCAGGGGGGTTCTAGCGATGGATCGCGGCTGACCTGTCATCAAATATATGTGTGTGATCAGAGCTACCTACAGGTATAATTTAAAGGGTTTATCAAAAACGGCGATTAGGAAGGAGATTTCAGTATTAGGTAGTTCAAAGGAGATGCCGTTGTCATCAAGTTTCTCATATCCTGGACTTTCCGTTGAGAAAGGTTTTGGGGAAACCCTATTTAGCATATTCCATTTGCTATTACGGTCAAGAATCCCGTCCTGGGATTTCCTAATACGGCATCCCTACCACTGTGTTATTGCATAGCACCTAAAGTATAAGAATGACTATGACCTAGCAAGCCACCTCTATCTCATTTAGATGTGGAAGTAAATGGAAACACATGCAATTCTCAGACTTTGCATACCTATCTGTAAGGAGAGGCTTTACCTTATCGATCGGATACGTACTGAGGTGTAAGTACTCAAAGCATACACATGCATTAGTTAGGTGCCTGTCGGGCTGGACGGTGAATTTAGCCGATTTTACGTGTAGTCTGACTGGAACGCCGTATTAGCGTCCCTCGCCTTAGTGCTGTCGATGCCCCACGGCTCACCAAATTTCACAGGTTTGCCTATCGCTGTCAACTAAAGGTTTACTGGGTAGATTTACCTATCCCCACTAATGACCCTCCTCGGTCTCGACTCTGAATTTAACTCTTTTTTCACCCCTTCGCCTCACACATCGGACGCTCATCTCGTCGCCACTTCTTCCTCACAATTCTTGTTTCCTTCAGGACCTTGAGTTGAACTGGGCTTAATTGTGTTCTGCCTTCTATCACACTCCATAGGCGGCTGTTGCGACTGGGCGTCTTTATTCCCCATTAGTTATCGGGGCCACTTTCCCCCTCAACTTTTTTTTTGTCTGTAAGAGATTGTCCCCACTGAGATAAAGACTTCCTTTTTTTCTTCCCCAGAAAACTGCGAACTGCATCTTCTCCCATATCAAACGTCCCTCGCCGATTCATCCCGTAGCAGCCGTGCAAGGAAAATAGCAACAATGGCCGAGCCCATTAAGAATCGACGACCGGATGTCGCTGCACCGTGAGTACATGTTTCTATTTCATTCACCTCACCCGTTTTATTAATCCCATGGTGTTTTTCGGTCTTCGTACTAACGGTTATTCTCGCGATTCAGTACCCCGCAAAACACGCCTGCCAGCAATGCACCCATCTCTAGCCATGCTCAACAACCTGGCGTTGCAAGTATCAAGGAGGGTAAGTTACCCCGACCCGTGTAGCTTAGTTTAGGTGGCATCATTAGAATCGCAGTTGCTAATTCTCATGATCTTGGCGCAGAGGATTTCGACCGTGCCGCCGCCGCTTCCATCTTTGCCCAGAACCCCAAGCTGGTTCAGATGATCCAGGGTCGGCTTGGCTCGCTTGTTGGCCGGTCTTCAGGCTACATTGAGTCACTACCAACTCCTGTCCGGCGCCGTGTCGCTGGCCTGAAGGGCATTCAGAAGGAGCACTCCAAGCTCGAGGCTGAATTCCAAGAGGAGGTCCTTCAACTCGAGAAGAAATACTTCGCTAAATTTACACCGCTCTACGAGAAGCGTGCCGAGATCGTCAACGGCAAGACCGAGCCCTCTGAGGACCTGATTAAGGCCGGTGAGGAAGAAGCTGAGGAGGGCGATGAGGGTGACAAGGCCGCCGACAAGACAGAGAAGACCGAGGAGAAGCCTGCTGAGGGTGCTGAGAAGGTCTCCGGTATCCCTGAGTTCTGGCTGTCCGCCATGAAGAATCAGATCTCTCTTGCCGAGATGATCACTGACCGAGATGAGGGTGCGCTGCGTTATCTGACCGATATCCGAATGGAATACCTAGACAAGCCCGGATTCCGCCTTCTCTTTGACTTCGCCGAGAACGAATACTTCACCAACAAGACCATCACCAAGACTTATTACTACCAAAACGAGAGTGGCTACGGTGGTGATTTCATCTATGACCATGCTGAGGGTGACAAGATCAACTGGAAGGAGGGCAAGGATCTTACTGTTCGTGTCGAGAGTAAGAAGCAGAGGAATAAGAGTAAGCCATCCGGGGAGGCCAGCGATCCAGGAATCGGACACTAACTCGTCCTTAGACACCAAGCAAACCCGCATCGTCAAGAAGACCGTCCCTACAGAATCATTCTTTAACTTCTTCTCGCCTCCCAAGGCCCCAACCGAGGATGACGAGGATGATGCCGCATCTGACATTGAGGAGCGATTGGAGCTGGACTACCAGCTAGGCGAGGACATCAAGGAGAAGCTAATTCCCCGAGCCATCGACTGGTTCACCGGTGAGGCTTTGGCTTTCGAGGAATTGGAAGATATTGACGAGGAGGGCTTCGAGGATGAAGACGATGAAGACGACGACGACCTAAGCGAGGACCGTGATGATGAGGAGGAGGAGTCTGAGGATGACGTTAGTTGACCAAAACGCGTTTTGACGCGGTTTCCTAGCTGCGGATGTGCTGACCTGGCGAATAGGACGACGCTGCGAAACCGAAGCAGGATGCGGCTGAGTGCAAACAGAGCTAAATGATGACGCCTCGGTCTCTATGCCACTCCCGTAATAATCCCTTTTGGGGAGGGTGGGGGGAAACCATGCGGTCACCGCTGCGGATGCATTGGACTAGTTAATTTCAGTCCCGGGGGCTTTCCCGTCCATCGGCAGACGGAGGCAGGCACTTTCGTCAACCTGCCAGCAATGGTGCAAACGTCATGGCTTCGGTCTTTTACGACCATAAGGCAAAATAGATTGGCATTCGCGCACTAGGTTCTAGGTTGTTTTCGGAATCTCGTATTGTATTGAGTCATAGTTTTCTCATTAGTTTCCCGTCACAGCTTATGATGGACCAGGTGTGCGGGTCGGGCTGCAACACGATGACAATAGAACCAGGTGAATTCGGAGAGCAAGGTCCTGACCATGAAAATGGGAAGTGAAGCTATCCTGTCCTCCCAGAATGGAGAGCGTGAAAACAAAGCAGCGGCCGTTTCCCCCCTTTGTTATTTGTATAGGTATGTGTGTGTGTGTGTGTGTGTGTGTGTGTGTGTGTGTGTGTGCTCCTCTTCAGGAGACTGGACCGTCATGAATATATCCGTATGAAGGTTTTTTCTTTTTTCCCCACTCTCCGCCCAGCTCAGATTAAGCGCAGCTGCCGTCGTTTCATACTTTATCAACGCATGCAAAAATACACGCATTCATGTCCAACCCATACTTCGACGGTATTTGTCATGAGAATATAGAATTTGCTGTCCTGCAGGGAAGGTGATTTATCATCCCGCAAGATGCCCCAGCGGGCTATTATATTAGTGACTACGCTAGTGGCAATCCGATGACGGAGTCGGAAGTCGAGTGACGCTTTTTGCAGAGCGGCTCACGTATAGCATGGCGGGCTGCCTGGCTTCTGTAGCTACTCCATCGGAATTTCGTGCCCGCTCATCTTATGGTATTTGATATCATGTACGACTTACCAGTGTATATAACCTTACTATTTACATGTAGGCACCTATGACCATCCAACAGCTAGGATGCCTGTATGTTCTCTAAGGTATCATGTGAGTTGAGGTGGTGCTGCTGGGCCGTAGTGCATTAAGATGTATTGTACAATATCGAAAATTTAGAGTCAACGTGCACAACACAGTTTGCCTTATTAGTGGGTTTAATCGATCACTGGCCCATTAAATTCGCCTCCACAGGCCAATTATGTACGTTGCACACAACGGCCGAAAACTCGACAGTACTTACATAAAGCGGCCTCTGCATTCCTGGTTGGCGTAATAGTGCTATACCTGCAAGCCTCATGTTATTACAGTTTACAATTTGCGATTTTTTTGGGGGGGGAAATCTCAAGCACTGCTCTGACTCAACGCTCGACCGGCCCGCACATTAAAAGGAGTTAGAGTCCTCGCAGCGGAGAGATCTAGAACTAACACTCTAAACTTACAATTTCTGGCATCCTCAGTGGAATATAGAAGGGAGAAGAGGTAAAAAAGACAAGAAAACAACGGACCAGGACCCCACGGGACGCCATCATGTCGGAAGCAAAGAACATCGCAGTGCGCTCGCAGACAGATGCGTCTCACCACCCGAGTGTGTCTCCGTCGACTTTCCACTCCCCGCCATCGAGCTTGGGCGGGGTTCTACGTGGTTTAGAGAAACAGCTTAAGCCTTTCAACACCCAGGATATCAAGATCCTCCTCCTCGAAAATGTCAACCAGAGCGGCAAGGATATACTCAAGGCCCAAGGCTATCAAGTGGAAGCCCTGAAGACCTCTCTACCTGAAGACCAGCTAATTGAGAAAATTAGGTGAGTTCTGCAAGCGCCGGTCCGCCCCTGTCGTGCCAGGCAATGTGGACTCGGGTACCACTGTGACCTCCTTTTCCATCCAACCGGCCTTGAACCTTTTTATTCCTTTAGATTACCCACGCCGGTCACTGACTCACTCGGCAGAGACGTCCACGTCATTGGCATCCGATCAAAGACGAAGCTGACAGCAAAGGTCCTTGGGGAAGCGAAGAACCTGCTCGTCATTGGCTGTTTCTGCATTGGCACCAACCAAGTTGACCTGGACTTCGCGGCTCATCATGGCATTGCAGTCTTCAACTCACCTTTTGCCAACTCTCGCAGCGTGGCTGAGCTGGTTATCGCAGAGATAATCACGCTCGCCCGTCAACTCGGCGACCGATCAAATGAGATGCACAATGGAACCTGGAATAAGGTGAGCGCCAAGTGCTGGGAAATTCGTGGCAAGACTCTCGGTTCGTATACCCGCCGCCGCCGTCGTCTCTGTGCATTGCGACCTAAGTTTAACGACAATTGTAGGTATCGTCGGCTATGGCCACATTGGCTCGCAGTTGTCGGTACTGGCAGAAGCCATGGGCATGTCAGTTATCTACTACGATGTCGTAAACTTGATGGCCATGGGCACTGCGCAACAAGTGCCGACTCTAGAGCAGCTCCTCAATGAGGCCGATTTTGTGACCCTGCATGTGCCTGAGGTACCCGAGACCAAGAACATGATTGCTGCCCCGCAGTTTGGCCAGATGAAGGATGGTGCGTACTTAATCAATGCCAGTCGCGGCACGGTAGTTGACATTCCCGCCCTGATAAACGCCATGCGCGGCGGCAAGATCGCCGGCGCCGCGCTTGACGTCTACCCCAACGAACCGAGGGCTAACGGCGACTACTTCAACAACACTCTGAACGGATGGGAAGAAGATCTGCGCGGAGTTAAGAACATCATCCTCACCCCGCATATTGGTGGCAGCACTGAAGAGGCACAGAGGGCGATTGGCATTGAAGGTATGATTCCCCATCTGTTGTGAGACGAACGCCCTGCTAAACCGGGATTCTTAGTCAGCGAGGCTTTGGTCCGCTATATTAATCAGGGCAGCACTCTGGGCAGCGTCAACATGCCTGAGGTCAACCTACGCTCATTGACCCTGGACGAACCAAACCACGCAAGAGTGAGCTTTTAGCAAGACCCTGGGCTCACAACAACCAACTAATTGCCTCTAGGTCATTTATATCCACAAGAACGTGCCGGGTGTCCTCCGGAAAGGTAGAAAGCCCCCCGAATGATTCTTGTAAAGAAAATGCGGCTCACATCCGAACAGTCAACGAGATACTCGGCAACCACAACGTCGATAAGCAGATCAGCGACAGCAAAGGCGACGTGAGAGGACCCAATGCAGCTAATTTGTGCTCGCTCAGATGCTAACCGTAAGCAGATTGCGTACCTCATGGCAGATGTGAGCGATGTCCAAACCAGTGACATCAAGGATATATATGATTCGCTCGATGCACTGACCTGTAAGTATCGCGACAAAAATTTAAAGACGACGTTGCTAACTTGGCCAGCACGCATCTTGGTGCGCGTGCTTTACTAAGCGCCAGTGCACGAAACCTGCAAACTTGCCCAAGTTGTGCGAGCATCATGTGGAAATGATGTTAGGGTAACGGCTTGGTCGAAAATATTCAGACTTGGAGCTTCAAGCTTGGGTTGAATATTGATGGTCTGCGAGAGAAGAGAATAAAAAGGAGACGTTCAACACGGGGGCGAGTCTCTATTGGGCAAAGGTATATCATTCAACTTGTTGCAGTTTTCGGTAATATGGATGACCCGTATAACGGGCCAGGGGTGGTGTAGACGGGGGTCTACGTGCAACATAAGTAGGCATCGGCATCATGATATATTGAATGCCTCATATACAATCCCACGTAACCTGTCATCCAAAAGAAGGCTTTAAATATGCGTGCTTAAGAGTTTAAGAACGAAGAAGGCCGTATGTAGAAGGCTGCTTTTGTAGAACACCACCTCGGCAAGTAGTTACAAATATTTCTCCATATAAGAGACAAATTGGGTGAGGGTGGATAAAGTGGATAGCGGGAACCACTATGTACATGGGCCAAGGATGGCGTGAGACGGGACTAGGATTACCCAGTCAGCCGTTAGTCAAAATAAACGGCGTACCCAACTGTTAACGCCTCCAAAATACCATACAATTTACATATAAATCAAGATATAATAAGGGTTATATGCGACTTTATGCAGATAAATTTTTAAAAATAAATTTTGTAATATCTTTAGCCGTTAAATTAATAGCTTATAGTTACAATTTTTTTTTAAAAAAAACCGAAAAAGCGTTTATCATAATTACGAAGCTACGCCTTTTATAATAATGTACAAATATTGTATTATGGTCGTCGATATTGTTAAGTTATACGGGAGTAGTTAAGATCATTATAATAATTGCATCTAGAGGGCGGCTTTTGAGGCTAGGTAGAGAGTGCGCCATTTTATTTTAACTAGCGCCTGCCAGTAAACAGGACTCTTCTTCAAACCCCTGACAGGTTATGATTATCAGTCTCCTGAGATTTCGTCCCCGGAATTTTCGGAAATCTTCGAAACGAGGCTGGGAAATCGCCCTGACGTAACTCCGGTTGTGATTGGGTGGAGGACCGGAGCGATAGAATGTTCCGAAAGTACGAGTCAGTAAAGGTATCCGAGGTTCATACATTTAGGTAGTGTACCTACGAAGAAGTATTGAGGCACCGAGTGGGTTAGCTGAGCTGGCTGGCGGGGGTACCTGCACCACCACACACAGCTGGAATATACCGACTGTAGGTACTTACGTATCTGGTGGAGGCTCGTGAGTATGTACTGCCACACGTGGCACGCAACGAGGCATAGAGAGGAGCGGTACCGATAGGATCAGATTAGTATTGTATATTACCTACATACACAAGCTATATGTGGAAGGACTCTGTGCCCACTGTCACCAGCCACACAGTCCCATACTGACTGATAGGTACCCAACTTAGCTATATTGTATCATGCGTATTGTAGTCAACTCTTCCACGAATTTGTATCTTTAACGCACTTCTAGGGAGAAAGCCCATCCTCTCTATCACGAGTCGGGAAATAATTCATCACCTTGCTCGTTTCTTGATTCTTCTCTTTGACATTATTTCCCTGCTTCTTGCGGACACCGTACATCACCTTACATTTGGGTACCCGCAACTAACCCACCTGACTTCCGCGCTGCATTAACCGCTTGACACCGAAGAACAAGGGGGTTCTAAGTAACTAGTCTACATACCTAGTTAGTTACCTTTACCGCTAGAAAAGGAGACCAGAAAGAAGAGACGCCGATCCGACCTGGTCTAAGTGACGGACGCACGCTCTTTGCCCTCAAAGACATACCAAGCCTTCACAGGTATATTCGTCTTTCCGAGCCCGGTTCCTCTACGGCCTTCTGTTCTTCTTATCTGCCCTAGGGATTTTTACCCCGACCCCTACCACCGGCAATCCGTTTCACTACTTGTGGAAGAGGCCCGAGGGACCCCCTATTCTGTGCAGCCAACCAATCGACACCTTCTTTACCCTTCTGTTTAGCTACCTAATAATCCTCGAGCGCGAATGCCTCCAACTCTTGCTTTCCCCTAGAACCAGCCTTTACCGCCCGTAATCATCCTCCCTCCCATCTCAGGTCTCTCGACTTCTCGCGCCGCGCAATCGACCTTGATTCAGACTTGATTTCCGAGAGAGAGAGAAGGCTCCATGTCGCATAGCTACGATGTTGGCACGAGAGCTTGGCAACCGGATGCCACCGAGGGCTGGGTGGCGTCCGAGGTTGTCAAGAAGACGGTCAATGGTGATAAGGTGACGCTGGAATTCAAGCTCGAGAATGAAGAGGTATGCCAATCACGAAGTCGAACGTTGAGCCGGCTCGTAGCTAACCGCTTCTGAATCGCTTCACCAGATCAAAACCATCGAAGTCGCTCTCGAAGCCTTGCAGAACTCCAACGACCCGTCTCTGCCCCCTCTGATGAACCCCACTATGCTTGAGGCCAGTGACGATCTGACAAACCTGTCCCATCTCAATGAACCTGCTGGTGCGTTCTACACTTTATACTTGCGCCTGGAGCTTTCCGCTCCTGGACGACCAGCTACCGGTCTACTAGCGAGCTCTCTTTGCTAATACTTATTCTCCCGTATTCTGCAGTGCTCCAAGCGATCCGCCTCCGATATGCCCAAAAGGAGATATATACGTACAGTGGAATTGTCCTGATTGCCACGAACCCTTTCGCTCGGGTCGATTCTCTCTACGTTCCGGGAATGGTTCAGGTATATGCTGGCAAGCAGAGAGAGACACAAGCACCTCATCTGTTCGCCATCGCCGAAGAGGCGTTCATGTGAATACCAGCCCCGTTACCGTCCTCCTTGTTGTGACGTCGAAGCTAACCAGCCTGCTCAGGAAAATGGTCAAGGATGGTAAGAATCAAACCGTAGTGGTCTCTGGTGAGTCCGGTGCCGGGAAAACAGTCAGCGCAAAATACATCATGCGATACTTTGCAACAAGGGAATCCCCCGACAATCCGGGCGGCCGGTCCAAGAAGGGGGCCGAAGCCATGAGCGAGACGGAAAAACAGATCTTGGCCACGAATCCCATCATGGAAGCTTTCGGAAACGCCAAAACTACCCGAAACGACAACTCGTCAAGATTCGGCAAGTATATCGAGATCATGTTCGACGATAAGACAAACATCATCGGAGCCAGGATTCGGACCTACCTTCTCGAGCGCTCGAGGTTGGTCTTCCAGCCCTTGAAGGAGAGGAACTATCATATCTTCTATCAGCTCCTTGCTGGCGCAACAGAGAAAGAGCGTCAGGAGCTCAATCTCTTGCCCGTTGAACAGTTCGACTACCTCAACCAAGGCAACGCCCCCACCATCGATGGCGTTGACGACAAGGCTGAGTTTGTAGCTACCAAGAAATCGCTCAGCACCATCGGTGTTGATGAACCTCAGCAGGCGGGTATCTTCAAACTGCTCGCTGGTCTGCTCCACCTCGGCAATGTTAAGATCACGGCGTCGCGGAACGACAGCGTGTTAGCCCCAACTGACCCGTCGTTGGAGCGGGCGTGTGCCATTCTCGGTATCGATGCCACCGAATTTGCCAAGTGGACAGTGAAGAAACAGCTTGTCACACGTGGCGAGAAGATCGTGTCTAACCTGACGCAGCAGCAAGCTACTGTTGTGCGTGATTCTGTCGCCAAGTACATATATTCGGCTCTGTTCGATTGGTTGGTCGAGGTTATCAATAGGAGTCTTGCGACTAACGAGGTTCTGAACCGTGTCGCCTCCTTCATCGGCGTGCTCGATATCTACGGCTTTGAACATTTTGCCAAGAACTCGTTTGAGCAGTTCTGTATTAATTACGCCAATGAAAAGTTACAACAGCAATTCAACTCGCACGTCTTCAGACTTGAGCAGGAGGAGTACGTCAGGGAGCAGATCGACTGGACCTTCATCGACTTCTCCGATAACCAGCCATGCATCGACCTGATTGAAGGCAAACTGGGTATCCTATCGCTGTTGGATGAGGAGTCGAGGTTACCCATGGGCACAGACGATCAGTTCGTTACCAAGCTTCATCACAACTTTGCTGCGGACAAGAACAAGTTCTACAAGAAGCCACGGTTCGGCAAGTCCTCCTTCACTGTTTGTCATTATGCCGTCGATGTCACGTATGAGTCGGAGGGCTTCATCGAGAAGAACAGGGATACCGTACCGGACGAACATATGGAAGTCCTCCGTGCCTCTACCAATCAGTTCCTCGGCCAGGTACTCGCTGCGGCCTCGGCTGTCCGTGAGAAAGACGTCGCCTCCACCGGCTCCGCTGTCGCAAAGCCTACGGCAGGCAGAAAGATTGGAGTGGCTGTTAACCGCAAGCCCACTCTTGGTGGCATCTTCCGCTCATCCTTGATCGAACTCATGACAACCATCGGGAACACCAATGTCCATTACATACGATGTATCAAGCCGAACGAGGCCAAGGAAGCGTGGAAGTTTGAAGGTCCCATGGTTCTCAGCCAGCTGAGAGCCTGTGGTGTGCTCGAGACCATTCGCATTAGTACTGCTGGTTACCCGGGTCGTTGGACCTACGAGGAGTTCGCGCTGCGATACTACCTGCTAGTGCCTTCGGCTCAATGGCAGACCGAAATCCGGCAATTGGTCAAGGAAATCCTCGCGAAAGCGCTTGGCTCACTGACAGGTTCGGGGACGGATAATTACCAGCTAGGTCTGACCAAGATCTTCTTCCGTGCTGGTATGCTTGCCCACCTGGAAAACCTTCGCCAGACTCGCATGAGCGAAGCGGCCACTTTGATCCAGAAGAATCTCAAGGCGAGATACTACCGGCGCAAGTATCTCGAAGCTCGTGAATCCATCGTCACCTTCCAATCCCTGGTTAGGGCTCATGCAACCCGACTAAGGGCGCAGGAGCTGCGGACGAACAAGGCGGCCACGACAATCCAGAGAGTGTGGAGGGGACAAAAACAGCGAAAGGAGTTCCTTCGCATACGTAATCATGTCGTGCTTGCTCAAGCCGCTGCCAGGGGTTATCTTCGCAGAAAGGAGATTATGGAAACCCGTGTGGGCAATGCCGTCCTCCTGATCCAGCGAGTATGGCGGGCGCGGCGGGAGCTGCGTAAGTGGAGAAGCTACCGCAAGAAGGTCATCCTTGTGCAGAGCCTGTATCGTGGCAGAAAGGCGAGGAAAGAGTATAAGAAGATACGGGAGGAGGCTCGCGATCTTAAGCAGATCTCCTACAAGTTGGAGAACAAGGTCGTCGAATTGACTCAGTCCCTAGGGACCATGAAGACACAGAACAAGAGCCTCCTCACACAGGTCGAAAATTACGAGAGTCAGATCAAGTCATGGAAGAACCGGCACAATGCCCTCGAGACCAGATCAAAGGAACTCCAGGCGGAAGCCAACCAGGCCGGTATCGCCGTCGCGAAATTGCAGGCCATGGAGGAAGAAATGAAGAAGTTACAACACAATTTTGAAGAATCTGCATCGAATGTCAAGAGGATGCAGGAAGAAGAGCGGGAATTGAGGGAATCTCTGCGATCCGCGAATTCGGAACTGGAACGCATTCGGGAAGAGAGGGAGCAACAGGAAAACGAGAAGGTATCGCTGAGGGAGCAATTGGCGCAGCTGTCCGAAGAACTCGAGCTGGCCAGGCGGTCCGGTCCGGTCAACGGAGAGGTGACGAATGGCAACGCTGCCCCTCCTCCTCAGTACGGCTTGATCAACCTAGTCTCGTCCAAGAAGCCTAAGCGACGGAGCGCCGGCGCAGAGACACGCGAGATGGACCGGTTCAGCGCTGCCTACAACCCTCGGCCCGTCTCCATGGCTGTCACGGGCGGTGTCCACAGACCTCTCCCGGGCGTCGGTTTCATTCCGGGTGTGGATACGATCGAGATGGAGCTGGAGAGCCTGCTAGCCGACGAGGACGGCTTGAACGAGGAGGTGACGATGGGCCTCATCAAGAACTTGAAGATCCCATCTCCAAATACGAACCCCCCACCCTCGGACAAGGAGGTCCTCTTCCCATCTTATCTCATTAACCTAGTGACGTCAGAGATGTGGAACAACGGCTTCGTCAAGGAGTCGGAGAGGTTCCTCGCCAATGTGATGCAGTCGATCCAGCAAGAGGTCATGCAGCACGACGGCGACGACGCGATCAACCCCGGCGCTTTCTGGCTATCAAACGTTCACGAGATGCTCTCTTTCGTCTTCCTAGCAGAGGACTGGTACGAGGCCCAGAAGACGGACAACTACGAGTACGATAGGCTCCTGGAAATCGTCAAGCATGACCTCGAGAGCTTGGAATTCAACATCTACCACACTTGGATGAAGATCCTTAAGAAGAAGTTGCACAAGATGATCATCCCGGCCATCATCGAATCTCAGTCGCTGCCCGGCTTTGTCACGAATGAAAGTAACAGATTCCTTAACAAGCTGCTGCAGACGAACTCGACCCCTGCTTACAGCATGGACAACTTGCTCAGTCTGTTGAATAACGTCTTTAGGGCGATGAAGGCCTACTACCTGGAAGACTCTATCATCACCCAGACGGTCACCGAACTGCTCCGCCTAGTCGGCGTCACAGCGTTTAACGATCTGCTGATGCGCCGGAACTTCCTTTCTTGGAAGAGAGGTCTGCAGATCAATTACAACATCACCCGTATCGAGGAATGGTGCAAGAGTCATGACATGCCCGAGGGCACGTTACAGCTTGAGCATCTCATGGTAAGTTGATCTAAGCGCTCGCCTCACTTGAACTTTTCTGACGTGGACTCTAGCAAGCGACGAAGCTCCTCCAGCTCAAGAAGGCGACATTGAACGATATCGAGATTATCCAAGACATCTGCTGGATGTGGGTTTTCCCTGTATATGCCCCCAATTCATCCTAAGCCCTGCTAACCCTGCTATGTAAAGGCTCTCGCCCAACCAGATTCAAAAACTGCTAAACCAGTATCTGGTCGCGGATTACGAACAGCCTATCAACGGAGAGATCATGAAGGCAGTAGCGTCCCGGGTGACGGAAAAGAGCGATGTGCTCCTGTTGCAGGCCGTGGATATGGACGACAGCGGACCTTACGAGATCGCCGAGCCGAGAGTGATCACCGCTCTCGAGACTTACACCCCATCATGTACGTTTTTAAGTTGAGTCCCTATTGCGTCGAAAGTGGTTGACTAACGCGTCTCCAGGGCTACAAACCCCACGACTTAAGCGCCTGGCCGAGATCGTATCTGCGCAGGCGATCGCTCAGCAGGAAAAGTTGGAGGCGGAAGAATTCGAAGGGAACGGCGAGGGCTTCGCCGAGGCGGACGAAGCCGGGGTTGGTGCTGCCTAGAACAACAACATAGCCGCAGAGCCTGGGTCCTTGCCATCTCAGCACTGCTCAGGTTGTCCCATGGACGCTAGGCCTGTCCGTGCTCGATACCCGCGACGGGGAAACATATGTCGCATTGGTTCCGAAGATCCGAGCCTCGCATTTACTAACCCAGATACACGCGGGAGAAAAGCAGCACGAGAAGCATGCAAGCAGCCGTCGCATGCGGTGAGGTATCCGCCGTTAACGGATGTCAAAGTGGTGGACGGAAGTAGAATACTCGCGGGCATTACGGGGATGGGGGCGTTTCAATGCTGTTTCCTTTTGGCTCTAGCAGGAGTGTACCAAAAAGACCGCATCATGTAGCATCTGAGTTGTACGGCCGTACGTTCTGTGAATATAACTGTCGAGAGGGCTGATGTTTTCTACCACGCCCGCAGACAGCGAGAGAGCCTGATCCTATCATCACACACGCGTGACCGCTACGCTATGTTATCTTTAAGCTGATGTCTCACGTGCATGGCTAGGCCGCCCTATCGTGCATCGCAATGAGATAGAAGGACTCTACGACGGATGACAAGCCGGGTTATTTTTGTTGGATGGCATTTGATCTTCGTCGGGCGGAAACACTCGCCCCGGAAGGGAGGGGCAAATCACAAACATCTACCGTGCATGTCAATGCGGAAGAACGGGTGGGACAGGAGATAGGGAGGGGGAAACGGAAAGGGCAAAGGGAGAGCTGAAGATAGGGAGGGGGGATAGAGAGTCCGTTGTAGAAGAGAGAGATAGGGGGGGAGAGGAGCACGTGACTTTGCCGGTAAGTTTTAGCTATCAGGGTACCTTACTAGGTACATGCGAATGAGCTAGGTATGTATAAGCAGCAAACCTTCCAAAATTCTGGGTTCCGTTTCCCGCGAACCCTCTCCCCACATTCGAACTGGCGATGACGCTTCAAGCTTAAAAAAAATTAGGCCTTTTCAAGTTGCGGAATTACTTAATACGTAAACCGACCAATAAGATCTTGTTCAGCTTTTTCTTGGAACTTTTTCTTCGCGAAGGAAAAAGGAAAAGGGAAATAATGCGCACTTCGCCGAACATAATCATCACCGGCACCCCGGGGGTCGGCAAGACCACGCACTGTGAGGCCTTGGCGGAGAGGACGGGGCTGCGACACCTCTCGGTCAACCAGATCGTCAAGGAGAAGGGGTGCCACGAGGGCTGGGACGAGGAATTCATGAGCTGGATCGTGGACGAGGACAAGGTGAACATGCCATCATGAAATGTCTAGGCGCGCGCAGAGGCGCACACGTGTGTGCCAGTCCCTTGCCGCGATAAAAAAAGGGAAAAACAGGGCAGGGAGGGCTGACAGATGTCGCAGCTACTGGACGAAATCGAGCCCGAGGCCCTCGCGGGCGGTTGCATCATCGACTGGCACGCGTGCGACCTGTTCCCCGAGAGCTGGATCGACCTCGTGGTCGTCCTGCGCGTGGACTCGACGACGTTGTACGATCGCCTGACGGCAAGGTACGTAACGGTCGGGAGGCACAGGAAACGAAGAACCTGCTCTTTTTCGTCTTCTTCTTTTCATCAACCGCGCTTCTTTCCTCCCCTTCCCCCCCCCCAACCTACCCCCTTCCCTCGAACTAGCCACTACCCAGGCGACTAACCCCTAGGGCGTGCGCTCCCGCTAGGAAATATCCCGAGGCGAAGCTACAGGAGAACCTGGACTCGGAGATCATGCAGGTGCTGCTGCAGGAGGCGCGGGACTCGTACGACGCCGAGATCGTCGTCGAGCTCAGCAGCAACGACACCGACGAGATGGAGAGCAACGTCGACCGCATCGAGTCGTGGGTCAGGCAGTGGAAGAAGGACCAGGCCGCACGGCGGGAGGCGGCGGAAGGGGAAGCGGCTGGGGAAGGTGGCGGAGAGTAAGGCAATAGCGGGTGTTGCCCGTGCTAGTTGATGCATAATCAAATAAAAAGAAACCAAGAGAGTAAATTCTTAGGGGGTTCTGGTCGGACTTCCCCTATACGTTATGCGATACGACTTCGTCCCCCAGACCGGCTGGGCTATCACGACCACCCGTGCAGTACCAGCCAGGTCGACCCAACATCTACTTATATTCCTATGGTGGTCACTCTCACACATGTAGGCGACTGTTCTTTGTATATAGACATCCCAGAGAAAACAAGCCGGCAGCATCTATGAGCAGCGTGATGGCATGCTCTATATGGACCTAGGCAGGTTTGGTGTTGGAAGGCACAGTGTACGTAGTCGTTTAGTCACAGTGTCTATATCTGCTATGTATCTAACTTTCGGGGCTAGCATTCTTAGGCGCATATGGCTGGCTGGTACCTACATGTATAACAAGCACATCTGACCACACAGACTTCGTAGCGGCTGTACAATACATAAGTGCCTATAAGTGCTATACCGGTACCCACGCCGAAAATCCCAGAGATCGCATTTTCACCGTATGCGTCACCGGCCGAGCGTTGAAAATAGCTACATACATAGGTACCTCCCTTCAGCGCGATACCTTCTTCACATATATAAGTTCCTTTTCTGCTGTGTGTACATAATTTACGACCAGAAGGGGGTGCAAAGGGACATACGAACCTTTTTTTTATTTCCATCCATTTCCCGGTCCTCCTCTCCCTTCTCTTTAACTAACCAAGCCCCCCCCCTTTTTTAATTGCAAAACTCCGTCCCCTCCGAGAAAACCAAAAAACCAAAAGAAGATGGCCCCGCCCGTCGTGAACTTCATCACCGGCAACGCCAACAAGCTGGCCGAGGTGAAGGCGATCCTGGAGCCCGCGGGCATCGAGGTGCGGAGCCAGGCGCTCGACCTCCCCGAGATCCAGGGCACGCTCGAGGAGGTTACGCGGGCCAAGTGCCGCGCCGCCGCCGACCTCGTCGGCGGGCCCGTCCTCGTCGACGATACCTGCCTCTGCTTCGACGCCCTCAACGGCCTGCCTGGTCCCTACATGTAAGTTGAGTTGTATCTGCATCCGAGCATGCATGCGTAGAGCCGTGTTGTTTTTGGAGAGAGGGACGGAGGGAGAGAATCTACGTACTAACCAAGGCGGGCGTGGGCAGCAAATGGTTCATGAAATCGATCGGCCACGAGGGGTTGAACAACCTCCTCGCGGCGTACGACGACAAGTCGGCGCAGGCCGTCGCCACGTTCGGCTTCTGCCGGGGCCCGGGCCACGAGATTCTATTGTTCCAGGGCCGGACGAATGTACGTATAGGCAGGCCCGTGGCGACCGGCGACGTGAGAGCTGGCGAGCTAATCTCCGAGAAATAGGGGAAGATAGTGCCCGCCAGAGGACCGGCCTACTTCGGTATGTTCTGGCCTAGAATGGACTCTTCCTTCCGAGGCACTTAGTTATTATTATTTCTATTATTTCGGGCCCTTGAAATATCGAAACGATCCTATCTGTTGTGCGACGACTGCTAATTTGGCTTCCTAGGCTGGGACCCCATATTCGAGTACAACGGACAGACGTAAGCCCTTCCTTTTCTCCCTATACCCCCACAATCTTGCTTCGTGGTTCCCTTGATGGACGCGGATGAGTTAACACGAACGCCATATGTCTAGCTATGCCGAGATGGACAAGGTCGAGAAGAACAAGATCTCACATCGCTTCAAGGCCCTCGAAAAACTACGCGAGTGGATGGAAGGAGGCATGAAGGAGTAAGAGGGACAAGTAGGGATGAAAATCGCTTGTTAATGACCACGAATAACCTCCTATGCCCGTAAAAGACAAGAGGTTCCTTTGTATGCATAGCGTAAAGGGGAAGGTATACATGGGTACCATATATCCAATATATGCTTGGTGTAACCATATAGAACGCTGTTAATGCTGGCGCACGACATGCGTAAGGGCCCGTCCACATGGCTTTCTCTATCTTACGCTAGTGCACTTAATACCCATCTCCCATCGTCTTCTATCGTCTGGGAGTGCCGTGATAGGTGGCACTTAGCCCAGCCTAAAGAGAATTGTGTCAGTTATTGAGGTATATAGCAAGTGCGCAATCCACTGTATTACGAATCGACGTACCTCAGAATCTCAAACTCGTGATACTTCTTCAGGTACTTACCCCCCCGGCGGTACAATTTCAACGCTAAATCAGGATTTCTGTGCTTAACTTTGCGTCCCACGTATCTGGTTATGCTGTCAGGGTCGCGGAACACTGGGTCGAACACCAACAGCTCCATTGCGCCATCCATTCGTTTCTCGAGGCCGATAATCGTCAAGGAGTGGCCTACCAATGCACCGCGTTACTAAAACATGCCCAAAAGTTGCAAGCAAACCATCGAGACGGCTTACCTCGATGCTGAAAGTAGACTGGCGGCAAGGACGTCCGGCGCACTTTAGCCCGCGAGTCGTGTTCGGAGGACTGGAAATACCCCTCGATAGCCTGGAACAGAGAGGCCTCAGCGGCTCGCGGCTCCGGGTTCTTGAACGCCTGGACTTCGCAACTAGAGCAGTACATGATTAGTACTACGGGGGATCCTGATCTGATCAAGAGCGCCTACGGTATCTCTAAACCGAGGAGAGCTGCCTGTGCCTGAGACAAAGTTAGCCTGCACACATCTCTACTCGCAGAAGAGAAAAGGGGGACCTAGGGGGGCCTGGTGGGGCGGGAATGGTGAGAATTGGGGGACGAGGTAAAAGAAAGACTCGCCTCCGATGTCCCTATGTACTTGCGAGTACCCTTCACGCCGCCTGTCTCTAGCCTTCCATGAGCATTGATGCCCATGTCCCATGCGTTCTCGATGTAATCTTGGATCCGGAAGATACTAGGAATCTTGCGACGAAACTGCGCGGCTCCCGGGGCGTCGGTACCGACGATATAGGATGCGAGCATCTGGATGTTTCGGTAACCGCAGAAACCCCCTTGGCAACCAGGGCAGTTAGGTAGCCAACCCTCCAAGCGTCATCAGAACTATCTTACCTTCCCTCCGTAGCTTGGAGATATGCTGCACGCACGGATGACAGAGGTAGGCGTAGCGTGTCGTAGGGCTCTGCTGTAGCAGTTGCTCGATTACAGGGACGACGCCTAGGTGCGTTTGTTAGCCGGAGATTAGGCAGGGTCGACGGGGATAGCTGGCGCATACCCTCTGAGCTGACGTATCGACCGTTACGCAACAAAGATACCAGCCTATCGGGCATTCTATCTTCGTGGGCATATCTGCCGAGTTCCGCCTTCTGCATCTCCTGTCAGTGCCCTACGAAAAGTGAGGGGTCAGCTTGGCAACCGTACTCCAAGCCTTCGCATGTCCTCCTCATTGGATCTAGGGCCGGTCACCGACGAGTTCCTCTTCTTTGACGAAGACGAAGGCGACGGCGACGGCATGTGCAGAATTTGCTTCCATTTGGCGACCGACTCGGCATGTCGCTGGTGCGCAGGCACCATCTCGCTTCCACGTTCTTGACCACGTGGCGCGCTCTCATCACTGGTGGAGCGAGAGGTAGGGTAGCCCAGCGCGTTGGCATCCGAATCTTCTGAGGGCTGTTCCTCAGCGGCATGAAAGCCAACGTGGTCATCGAGCTCTGCCAGTGTGATGAACTCGCCGCAGCCGTCAATAGGGCACTCGCAAACTAGATTCTCCTCGTCGTTGCTCGCAGTATCTACTCCTGATGCTCTGATACCACTGTCTTCTTCATCGACAATAAATGGAGATTTGTCCTCCGAGTGTAGAGTCTCCATATGCTAAAACATACGCTTTGGTCAGCAACAGTAAGAGAGGATCTGGGTTTGGGAAGGTCTAACAAGAAGCATGGCATATTCCCTCTCTGCCCGGAAGCCGCAGAATGGACAACTCAGTATTTGCGACATGGTTCCGCGTTTGGTTGTTCACCGTCAACCTCCGGTAGTGTGAGTAATATCTTATGTATGCGGCTAGGCAATGTATGGTCAGCTCGGGTTGTCAGGCTCAGAGAAGCCGATGACTGTGTCCCTCAGACATGAATGTGAAGGCTTTTTAAATAAATAAGACTGTCTGATATAATAGTCGACGGCATCTAGACCATTCAGGATCTTGAAACGGCAGAGACCAAGTACGTGGATGCGTGTACATGGGTCGAGGTGGCTGATGCACGGTCTCCTGGTACTGTTTGTTCGGGCAACCTGAGACGGACAATGCCAGCCCCGGGCAAGCAAAAACTAAGGATTCTTATCCTGCACAACTTTTAAGAATGCAACTCAAAGCATTGCGCGGGTTAGGTTTACCGTAAAACAAGGTAATTATGAATGCAATCGCTGGTAGTAATGGTGTGCTTGACTGCGTCTACATACTAACGAGAGAGGGTAGCTATTGCTAACCGAATATATGCGCGTAGATAGATCACGAACATTAAACTGACTAAGTTACTTACTTGGTACGTAGGTAAGCGGCTGGCTTCAGGTTCTTAGATGGGTACCCATTTAATGCATAATGCAATACTGGGCAACCCCGTTTCATACACTTGCTTAGGTATGTGTATCACCGCATTCGGTACCTTCACATGTCATTTAATTCCACAGCAAAGAAGTCGTACTTGTGTAGTACTTTGGTATGGTTTATTTAGGAAATTTAACTAAAGCACCCTCTATCCCAGTCTTGCAAGTTACGTGCGGATTCTGCGCGCGGTCGTACCTACAACATACTCGTTATCTTTCCTTGCCGAAAGCGATGAAAAGGGGGGAGGTGCCAAGTAGTCATAGTCCGGCTTTTCTGGAACACCACCCCTCCCCCCTATAGCACTTCAAGGGAAATAAGTTCAGTTTCCATTACACCGCCAGTGATTACGAACTTCTATTTTACCATCTGACATAGCAGCTGATTGATGCAAATTCCGTACGTTGCAATGAATTGCGCGCTCACTCACTTTACCCATGAGAGAGCTATTCGAAATCAATCATCAGTGACAAGTTAACTAAACCCTATCCTTCCTCGGGTGAACTATGCGCTTAGATTCTCCGGCTTCCATCATGCCTCCATGACTTGCGAAGACGGATGGCTGTCATATATACAGCATAGAGATCCCCAGGTGGCGGGCCGGGGTAAGTGACCATGAAACGAGGCGTCATCCTTTCCCTATTTGAAGAAATATGACCGTGATAGGGGGTTATACCGCGTCACGACGGCATCAGCTTGTCCGGCCTGGAGGATCTCGATAGAATGCCGGCTCATTGTACTTCCCTGGCGGAGGAAACTATCGATGCCGAAATTGTTGTCGTTGGCGACGCCGTGGAGAGCCAATCGGCCCCTAACTTCGAAGTAGATGTCCCGGGTAGGTATGATAGCCTGAGCGAGGTGTAGAACTCCCGGTGGATTGTAGACGGCTGATGAAACACCTGCTGCGGTTTCCCCCGGCGTCCACCTACCACGACGAACCATTACTCGACTCCCCCTACAGCAGTGGTGTTCAAAGGGGATACGTATACAACATAGAAGGTCCAGATTGGGTGGGTACTCTCGGGTGTCGTCCACGTTATTAATTTCCCCTCTACGGCCCCCCTCGTTGATGGCCCATAGCAACCCTTCCTTGCCTTGTTCGAGCCCGGGGTGTTATAATAGTGGAAGGGAATTTTGAGGAAGAGGTATGTAAATCATGGCCAACTAATATTTCCTTGGTCCACCGGGCAGCCGTGTCTTCGCCGTGCCGTTTCCTTGCTGAGCTTTGCTGAGACTAGGAAGACGGACAGGGCTTGGCTTTTCTCAGACCCCTTCCCTCACAGTTGGCTTTCCAGTTTCCCTCCAAGCTAGAACAACGGAGTTACGGAGAGCGGTCGGCCTGTTCCCCAACGCATTCGATTTTTGCTACATCGAATATGTGGTTGGGGCGTACCCGGGCTTTATCCATGGGGAGAGAGACCTTGGCAGCTCCCTTCAGGCGAGTCTTCTTCGTGTTGATGTTCCGTTAGCCCCTTAGACAATAAATAGACCCCCACGGCCATACGCCCACGCCCACGCCCACGCATATTGATGCAGGTACATACCTCCAAGTAGAAGCTATTCCAGCATATGATCAAATCCTACATAGTTAACCACTGACGAACGTTGTACTGTATAGTACCTCATTAGATATGCTCAGGTATACCAATGGGCAGATGTCGCTAGGTATCTAAAACGGTAGGCTCGGCATAAGGAAAACCGACAGGAATTTCCTCATTGACCATAATGAAGTGTAGACACGAAGAGTGTCCGAAATCGGGTTCCTTTAACAGCCGAAATATATATCTATGTACGGAACCTTAAATAGGCCTGGTGCCCGGATTTGAACTTTCCCCTCCAGCCTGGCCACCTTCTTTTATCACGCCTTGAAAATATTATTACCGCCATTCATTTCCAACATACATGTGCGGAAGCCCTAATCGCGTAGTCTATTAGTTTCATTCAAATCAGCAGAAACCCTGGCCGAATACGCAGAGCCTAGGCCCGAAGAGGGAAAACTGTCCCCTAACCGCCAGCCAAGCTCAATCCTATATCCACTCGTCATCGAGAGATTTTAGGTTTCGCCCGGGGTTCTCTTCACATGATGTCGCACTTGCCGCCGTCGGGGGCCTCGTTGGGGTTCTGGGACTTCTCGATCTGCGCGATGAGGAGCTCAAAGGCCTTGGCGACGTTCTCGTTGTAGCGGGCGCTCGCCTCAGTCCACGCGCAGTTGAACTTCTCCGCGAGCTTCTTGCCGTCCTCCTGGCTCACTTGCCGCTGTTCCGGCCGCAGGTCGCTCTTGTTGCCGATTATGACTATGGGGACCCAATCCGTGCCCTGGAGAAAAGAAAAGGTTCCCGTTAGCTAAGCGGCGGCGGAGTGGGCAATGGGGAAGGGCATACGGACCAGGTGGTTGAGTATCTTATCTCGAATTACCTGTACCATCTCGAACGACGGCAGTGACGAGACGGAGTAGACCAGCATATAGCCATGGATGCCGATGAAGTGCTTGGAATTCAGTATGCTGTACTCATCCTGTATCGGAGGCAGTCGTGTCAGCAGCCGTCGGTCAAGGTCTGTCCAAGTATAACCGTATGCCGTATACACTTTCCGGGGTACGCGCGCCGTTTAAGCGCTGAGGGTGTAGAGGAGTGCGCCTGTCTAGTTCCATACCTGACCGGCCGTGTCGACTATCTCAGTCGCGTAGTCCTGACCCTTATAGCGGATGACCTTGCTGAAGGTGTTCTCTATGGTGGGGTAGTAGCTCTCGACGAAGTGTCCATCGACGAATTGGACAGCGAGGGAGGATTTGCCTATATTCCCACACAACGTGCGCGGCGGTTAGGTCAGCGCCGGGTCCATAGTTCATACAGAAGGGGCCCGGATAAGACAATAAACTGGGTAAGTAGTGAGGGCGAGAAGGGGGCGCCGTTGAGGTTCATTATACTCGAAGAAAAAAGGCGTACCAACAGAACGGCTGCCGACGATGGCGACTTTGCGCTGCTTGGACGGCGACGGCATTTATGAATAGCGACGGGGGGGAAGTACTGAAGGGCTGGAGATGAGGAGGCTCAACTGGTGGACGCTGACGTCTATCCAAAGTGAGACGATGCAAGCAGCTGGGGGTGGTAAAGATGCGAACGCCCGATCCGTCAAGGCGTCTCCGTGGTCGAGCGTGGGGTGATATGTATATAAGTGAGAAGGTAGAGAGGTGGGTAGCTAGGTAGCTGATAAAGTATATCGTATGTAAAGTATGTATTGTACGTATGTAGGTAGGTAGAGTTACGCTAACATAGGGTCTCTCGTATAAGTGGGGTTGTATATGTTCTGCTCCAAAGCTGCTGTACATCTGCCTATGTAGCGTAGCCTACCCACCCGGCTCTCTGCAGGTATAGGTACTTACAGGTGCTATATCGATGCAGGGCCGCGTAAGGTTAATATGTAGAAACGGGCAAGGGGAAAGCCCAGACCGTACATCTTTGAGGGAGACAGACTATGACGTTACGGTTGCGAAACCTGACCCTAATTACCTTATCAACCTTAAGTACGTCCCTACCTTGTACTACCTAAGTACATATGCATACAGTGCTAACAGTTTCTACCTGGCGGTTTTCAGCCTATACGTACGTAGGTTTATGTATTTATGTAGCACCATAGCTGCCATCTACGTATAAGGATAACACAGAGTGAATGTTAGGTAAACTTAGCTTAAGTACTTACGTATGCTAGCTAACTACTGGATAAGCCCTCTAGGCGCTAGTTTACACATGCAGCAGCATGCAGCGCTTAGAGCTTTGGCGGGGTGCGGAATCTGCCCCTCACCCAATCTGATCTGACCGCGGGGCACGAACAGTTGAGTATCTGCACAAGCGCATGCATTTACATCCACCCCAAAAAGTGCTGTTTCCATGTCACAATAGGACAGGACTCCCTGCTCCGAGGGTATTTGGTTTTGCTATATGTATAGTAATTGTGAATGCGCATATCTTCGTCTATCATTTGGGTATCGTGCTTGGTTGACCCCCCGTGGTATGCCCTCCCCGACCTCCCTAGCTTGCTCAGCTATCCATGAATTTGTCAAAAACAACACGCCCCCCGCCCCCTGACACAACCCTAACCAGTAACAGACATCTCTGTAAACCCCGTTATCCGTGCTAAAAACTGATCTAGTAACTTGACAGAGTCTCATTGGAGAGAACTTGTCGGTCTTTTCAGGAAACAGCCTTTGCTCTCTAATCTGTAAAATCCGAAGGGGTCCCTCTAAGACAGGCTTCTTGGTCTCGCCAGGACGTCTGTTCTGTTAAATCACCTCCCCAAAATTTGAGGCCGGATGCGTGGGACTAGTCATAAGCGGCTTCGTCCTCAAGTTGCCGGGCGAGAGCTTCTATCTCTGCCCAACCACTCTGGCCGTGACCATCGCCGCCCTCGTATATCTGGCTCTCCATAGTTTTGTGATGGTGCACGAACTCTCTGATGGACTCGAGAAGAGGCCCCATGCTCTTCGCCGAATGGCTGGCCCTGAATCGCTGTCTAACAGGAGCATACAAACATAGGTGACCGAGGAGCACGGCCAGATACCCAAACACTACGTTGAGATGGCTCTTCTCGACCGAGTCAGCCTAAAGACGGTCAGTATCGTGTAACTAATGCCCCAGCCTACTGGGAGATGGGGGCTTACTTCGGCGGTTCTCCGATAATTCTCCAGGAACAGTCGGATGAACTCATCGATCGGCTGAAAGCCCTCGTAACGGCATTCATACGTAACCTGTCGCATTCTAACACTGTGCTCCGAGAAGTTGATAAGAATGCCAAGTCTGAGCACCAAGCCATCTAGGATCCCATCTGCCCAGTGGTCCTGCGAGACGGATGTCAGGGCTTGGCCGAAATTTCTACAGATCGATCCTGCCAGAGCCGGTACGAGACCCTTGGAGATATAAATATCGGGGGCGTCGTGGTTGTTGTTCGTCAGATTGATCGTGAGTTTTAGTATCGCCGTTTCGAGGGTCTTTTCTTCTGGGGCTGGTCTCTCTAGCAATGCCCCGAAAACATCGGCTACGATGGGGAGAAGGCGACTGGACCACCTGTCGCTCCCGAGCGGCGAGCTCGAAGCATCGACCGCATGAAAGTCGAGAATAGACAAGATGCTGCATAGATCAACATATCCGTCGTTTGCTGGGTAGTTAAAACAGTCGGGGTCTCCGGTAGCCGTTGCAAGAATTTCAAGCAGACCTTCCCTAACGCTCACGGGGAAAACTGTGTTGACCCTACTCAGATGAGGCTCCTGAGTCACCAGGAGATGCAGGCATCTGAGGGAGAGAGTTCTCGGCGATACGGCTGCAGGTGTGGCAGAACCCCAAATTGGCAGCTGGCGCAGATAGTCGTGGATGTTAAGCACCGCAGCCTGGCTACGTTTCGAGAGGTTGTTTCTTCGGTCCTGCGTAATCTTCTTCATGCTATCCGGGAATCCGATTAGGCGAGCAATTAATTTACCAATGTCTTTTTCTTGCAGCAGTTGGATAATGTGCGGGGAGGGCCACTTAGACAGAATTGTTGCGAGGATCGATAAGATCAGGTATCCAGAGATGACATCGGTTTCTCTCGACACATCCTTGAGAACGGTTGCGTCGATTCCGTGATCCCGAAACTGGCGCATCAAATCCTTGTTCCTGCTCTCCTCGGCAATTCGAAGCAGCGCCGTTCGGCGGGATGATGAGGGCTTCGCAGCAGGGGCTCCAATTTGTTCGGCCAAGTCTTGCATCGCATCAGCGACACGGGTATTGGCACCGGCCTGTCGTAACTCGTGAATATCACGTATCTTCTTGTTGGATGAAACATCGGCACAAGCGCCTTCTTCGTCGAGTTGGTCGCCAGCTTTAGACCAGTCCCGAGGACTCCTAAGCTCCAAGCGCTTTCCTTTTAGGGGAGATGCGGCTGATCCGGGGATATCAAATGCTTCAAGGAGGATATCGTCCTCCTTCTCTTCCAGTACCCTAGTCCCCTGAGCGTAGGTGCGTTTGACTGAAGAAGCAGTCCGAGAGAACGACTTGCTTTTGGAAAGAGTCGGCCTCGGCGGAGCACCAAAAGCTGTGTGCATGCTACCAGAGGCAAGGCTGGACGTATCGGTTGCCTGGCTGGACAATAGCTGGCCGGACTCGACCGCGTCATCAGACACCTCAGTGTCAGGTTCATCGGCATCATCGCCGGCTTGCTCCACGAGGGCGTCTATTAGACGCCTCCTCCGTCGCTTCGCTTGAAGTGTTGGCTCTGGCTCGGTATCCACGGCCTTCGGTCCACGCTGGTGACTAGCACTGGAGGCACGGGACGGAGCATGTTGCGGGGTAGGCTTAAGATTTGATTTCGCAGCGAGACGCACCGGGATCTTCTGGCGCGGGTGCTGGGATATCCTTGCGTCCTCTTCGCCCGAGTCGAGAAGAGTATCCCAAATCTGCATCGTGTTTGGCGAGAAAGGCAACTCCGACTTCTGAGCGACCCGCGAGGCCGTTTTTGGACCCTGGGGTCTTGTAGGTGTTGGAGGTGGGCTTGATAGTCTCGCTTCCACCATATCTATGTCAGCGTCTTCTGAAGATGCGGACCTGATGGCACGAGGCCGCTGAACAGATGCCGGCCTCGAAGAGGAAGTATTGTCCGACGGGGCAGGCGCAGAGCGCGCGCTATCTTCTTGGCTCCTAGTCGGTTTCTGGGTGCGCACCTTTGACGAGACCTCAGCAAATTTCCGTTTTCTATCTGATTTTAAGGGTTTCTGTGTATCTGCCTGGTCCGCCTTCCCTTTCACCATTCGGTCGAGACTCTCAGACTCTGGCGATGGGGAAGGAGGGTTCGGCGAGGTTGCTACGGGGCGTTGTCGTCGCATCGTTGTTGTTGTCGTCTTCACCGTAATCTCGGATGCGATGTCATCGCCTGCAGGTGCTTGTTGATAGGTCGTCTTTGACTGCTTCTTACGCGATGTCTTCGCATACGTCGTCAACTTTCTCTTGGGTAACACGGCGGTCGTACCATGTTTCGTCGCCATATTAGCTGATTAATGCGATCAAGGTGGCTCAGTGGCGAATGCTTGGCTACTCATGAGAGCGAGGAAAAGGTAATTGGATAAGGAAGGATTTAAGTTGTTTGAGTTGGGCGAGAAAAGGCTTCGATAGGCCAGTGGATGAAGATGATTTCTTTCTTCCTTCACGGTTGTATAGGTAGGTAACTGTCAATGAATGGTGGTGGTAGTGGAAGCCGCGAATCAGCGACGGCGCGCAAATGGCTACGATTGAGCTACGCAGAAACGGTTAGAGCAAGATAGGTACAGTTCTCGTTGAAGCGTGTCGCGATCACTAGCTCCTGAATTGTAAACAAGTGGCGGATTGGGGTATTAACACAAAAGCAGGGGGGAGATTGAAACGATGATTGATCAATGGTGTAGAGGAGTTGAAAGAGGTAGCGAGCGTTAATGTTATTACTACCTGCTGCATATGTGGAAGGCGGCTTGGACGGGGTCTGTCTGTAGGCTGCCGTTCCTACGTAAAGCACAGAACGCATCTACACAACTTCAACTTCGTGAAGGAAAGGAGCTGAGCAGGTAGATGACAGTACGATATATATGGGCGAATTGACGAAATCTAAGAATCTAATCTATCTACAACCATCTCCAAAGGGTCTCACATAGCTATGGATAGATCTCAAATGTTGTTTGCAATCATTGATGTTGCGCCGACGGACGCGGCAGAACGGCCCCTATAAGTACCTAGGTACATTTAGGCACCTTCCTGCAGGTACCTGCATGTTTCGATAAGTAATGGCTGTGATACATTTCTACGATGCATATGTAAATAAGATGCTTATATAGTGTAGGTGTGTTTCGTACGAGGTAAAGTTGATATCTACTTATCACAACGGTTGTTATGTATATTGATGATATGAAACCGGAACGAGGTGTTATTGCAATGTCCGTTGTAAAGATATCGCTGTGGCGTGAATAGAAGACTTCGGGAATCTCGGCATTAGTACATATTGAGTTATCCAGCATTTGAGCACCGGAACTTTCCGTATTCACTCTAGCTGAATGCACGCCCACGAATTTGGTTGGCCTGATTCTGTACCTATACGAAGCAAGCTATGTAGTATTTATCTATCCAACCGGATCAACCCGTTTATCCACCACCTGACGGCGCCTATATATTATTAGAGTCTTCTTCTCGGCACTTCTCCAACTAGGTCGTGCAGTGTCAGGCCGTCTATTCGTCCGAATTCTACTGCCCAGGTGACCAGACATATCTTGTTCTTACCAACGTTCTCCTCGCCGGTCTAGCATTATTCTGACCTTCGAGTATAAAAATACCACGGAGGCAACGATACTTGCACGTAGGAAACTGCCCCTAGTTCGTGTGATGCACATAGGATGACCCCTTGCTGATTCGCCCATATCTCCGGGTAGGCAAGGTGCTGAGTCAAATCTCTACAAGCAGGACAAGTCCCCCGTGCACTATGGACTCGAGCTCAAACACTCGTCCTCAGCCCGGTCCCACGCAATGCGTAGGGCCAGATTACCGCTCTGAGAGCCAGAAGCCGATTGCTACTGTTTCGAAGGAGGTCACGTATGACAATGTCGTGACCCTACCCCAGACGCCTCAACTGATTGCTCTGCTCACGTGAGTGCTTTCCCCATTCAGCCCGGGAGCCGTTTTGAGCCCTCCCTATCCAAGGCTTGCCCACATGTAGAGCTCAGTAGATAGTAGCATCTTGCTAGGTGAATCATATTCACCAGGAACCCACGGTTTATCTCGGCCTCCTGACTTTCTTAGGAGACTCTTATCGCACAGTACTTATTGGCCGTCCTTGTTGCTCATCATGCACTCTTTTCCACAGGATGATCCGGGACAAGAACACGGAGCGCGCTGACTTCATCTTCTACTCAAACCGGATCATTCGATTACTTGTTGAAGAAGGTCTCAACCATCTGCCCGTAGTAGAACATACTGTCACCACCCCGGTTGGCCGCACTTATGCGGGCTTGATGTTTCAGGGAAAGATATGCGGCGTTTCCATCATGAGGGCCGGCGAGGCCATGGAACAGGGCCTCCGGGACTGCTGTCGATCCGTACGGATCGGTAAGATCTTGATCCAGAGAGACGAGGAGACCTCGAAGCCCCAGCTATTCTACGATAAACTACCCGAGGACATCGCCACCCGATGGGTCCTATTGCTTGACCCGATGTTCGCAACAGGTGATGCCTCCCATCTCGATGCGCGGACAACTAGTCCGCCGCAGACCACAACTGACCCGCATCTGACGGCTTTTAGGTGGTTCTGCTATCATGGCAGTTGACGTCCTCAAGTCTCGCGGTGTTCCGGAAGAGAGGATTCTGTTCCTAAACCTCATCGCTAGCCCAGAGGGGATCAAGAACTTTGCGACCAAGTTCCCCAGACTCAGGGTCGTCACGGCATTTGTTGACCAGGTAAGCCGCCACTTTAGTCGATCCGGCGTACTGTGAACTAAGCTAACATAGAACACACAGGGCCTTGACGAGAAGAAGTATGTTCCAATCTCAGCGAGACGATATATGTTGCTAACCTAAATCTAGCTATATCATTCCCGGCCTAGGAGACTTTGGGGACAGGTACTATACCATGTAGTGGGCTAGTTAGGTATGAGCAATAAGGCCAGGGAGAGCGAGCAGGATGCTTCATCTTTGATAGGGAATACCACTGCCATTAACCCAAAGACGCGGGCCTAGCCAAAGCTAGATGCTCGCTAACTATCATTAGGGGCGAGACCAGGCAGAGTTGGCGGACTCCCCGGATTAAAGGATCGGCGTTTCCTGCAGGCGGAGCCTGATAGGATTTGGTTCTACGAGTGCACATCCCGGAAGGAGCAGATTGTGGGCGGGGCCCGGCTCGGGGTGGCCCAGCCGGAGTCGAGCACTTCAGTAGTCGTCATCGTCGGCTACAATACCTTCACCCTCGTATCCACCATCTTCGTCCTCATCGGCATCGGCCGCAGACTGCCGCATGCCCTGTCGGTGGCCCGAGGTAGATGATGAAATTCTCCCGCTCGCGTCCTCTTTCGCAACGGCGTCTAGTACCGAGTAAGTAATGCGCCATGTAACTAAGCCTTAGAACGACCCAGAGGTCTCCTTTGGGGAACATACCGGCCGCGTCTACCCATTCGCTGTAGACATCGACGGCGGCAGATAGATCTAAGGTGCTGATTAGCACGGTGGTTCGTACGGTTTTGATAGGGGAGCGAGCCAGCACGCCGGGGACTGGACTGACAATTGATGCCGCATTGGAATTTCTGCCCGCACACCTTGCAATCTAACTGTCCAACCCCGGCCTTCTTGTCCATCTTAACGGTGACGGCCTTCTCGTGGTTGCAGAAGAGGCAGGTGAAAGTGGTAGGTAGCGGTTCGTTCTAAGACGTGGCTGAGTTTCTGGCTCGTGGGTAACGGAATGGATAGGACTTGGCTTGCGATCGCTCCGTCATACCTTCTTAGGGCCTTGGGGCTTTCTCGAACTCTTCTTGCGTTTACCCTAATACCGCGGGAAGAGCAAGCGCGTTAGCGACTGTCGTGCGCAGTGATTACCCATAAATGTGCGTGGAATGCGAATAGCTCACCATGACTACTACTTCTTAGAGAGTCGTAGACAGCTAAATCCCAGAGACGCGCAGTTCTTCGAGTGGCGAGCGCGAATGCGGTAGAGGGAAGCTGGCTAGGGGAGGAAGAGGATGGTCAGAATTGATGATAAAGTCGGTGTCGCAGAGTCGATAAAGTGATATCTTCACTTCGCAACAAGTCCCAGAGAAATGGGCAGGCGTTATGACGTTTCCGAAACTAACGTTCAAGAGAGAACCGATCAAGCCTCACGGTTCAAAAGATAGGTACATGCTGGGCACTAGTATGGTTACGATACTCAGGGATTATTGCAGCCAGTGCAATACAAGCCCCGTTCTTTCTAGACGGTAAATGTACGATTGGCTTATGGGCCGTCTTGTGTGCTTGGCATACAATTTATAAGGAAGTAGGTCATAAGTGCGGTATCCGCCCTATAGTTTTTAGTCCAGCGCAATTCTAGACCCGGGAGAAACGGGCACAGGCAAGGCCTGTGCTCCAGCAGAAATACCCCTCCTAACACACCTGCAACTCATTCCCTCGAAGTACCTGCCATCTGGTACATAGTAAGGGGCATTCCATACATATAATCAGCATTCAGCGCGCGGCTGGTTAATCCAGTTTGTCGGCGTTATGGCGCAAATTGGCGTGGGAAGATTCGTGACATTTTCAGTCTTGACTTGGTTCTTCCCCTGTGCCATGGCACCACGAACATACGAAATTACCCTTTCTTCCTTCGCCGCCGCAACGTACACACTTAGTCATCCCGCTGACTTCCAGAAGACAAATTGGTCGGCTAAAGGCGTGCTAAATCCAATTGTTAGCATATCCGCATGCAAACCAACTTAACTGCAGTACTAACGATCTTTCTCACAGTGGGTCATTCAGGCCCGGGCGACACCGAATCGTCCAATTAAAAATCTGAGTGTCTAACGTTCAGTTCCCTTTTAAGGAAGGCGCCGCTTAAAGCAGTTATCACTACAGCTTGTGGGCCTTCAAGCCGATATTTGGTAATTCTGCAGATAAATCTGATAGCAGAAGGCTTATACAAGACTATAAAGGGGAAAGTTGGCATGTTTTGAAAGTAAGAACCCAATTCGACTTGAGTGAGGGGCCTTGGCCCTTTTTATGGATAACATAGTTGCTATATTTTAACCCCCGCCATTTTTCGGATTCGTGCCGTGTAGCCAAAAATCCAGTGACTTTAACAAGTTCCCTATAACATCACAGCTGTCAAGTCCACTCGGGATGTAGTCCATGTACCCACAATTTACCTATTTTCCATTCTAAGACTGTATGGAGCTGAGATCCTATCCTAATACAACTACTTGGCACCATTTGAACCTCCCATTCTCTGGTGGTCATGGAGAGGCATTTTGGCCATCATCATCATTTTCGGAATCATTCCGTTCCTGGAGACCCTATCTTGAAGATCCGATCCGTTTCCATGGATCATTACACCCAAATCTCAGGGATTATTGCAGTTCGCGCAACACAAGCCCCGATTTTTCTTGACATTGAGTGGCGAAGCAGCTACAGGCTACTAAGAATTCACAGCATTTTTAGGCCCACACGGCCCTTTAGTATTTCCCCATCCACAAAACGGCGGGGCTGCGGAAAGACTGGTACGTCGTAACATAATTCCATATGTCAACCAATCAATCCAGCGAAAGACATTCCTGATATGTGGGTTTGTATGACGCTAACTGCAATAATCCCTGAGAGTTGTGTGTAGTCAGGTGTTAAGATTCGTAAGATTCCTCTCACGTGACTACCCTAATCGGCGTTAGCATTGTGGGGTTTTATGGATCTAGTGATTTTTGGTGCGCCGCGACATAATTCAATACCCCAGCCAATGAAACCAGCGACTCTCCAGATAAATGGGGCTTTTATTGCACTAAACGCAATGCTCCAATGAGTGGACCTAACGTAGGAACTTAATCACTGGCAGGCGCGGTTATCGGTATCCACTTGCGACTTCACAGAGGAACAAGTCTTGATCTACACATGTAAAGCTGGGATTCGAACGTATGGAAGGCGCACTTCAAACCTCTATGACCACGGAGAAAGTAATAGTTGGCCAGACGATCTATATGGCGAGGGGGTCGTCATAGCAAAGATGGCCTTGTCTATTCTGGCGCGGAGAAGTCCAGCTAGTACCACTCAACTGCGTCACTTATAGGAGTTGTTCCAGTATTAATAGGTGCATCCATAAGTTTGCAATGAACCAGTAATGTATCCCAACGCCTTATTTATGCATTAAAGTTCCATATCAGACTTGTTCCCTTGCTCAATGTCGATGTCCATCGCTTCGACTCCCTCGGCCAGCTCGGCGGCCTCCTCCTGCTCCTCCTCCTCCTCCTCCTCCTCATCGTCCGACGGCAGGCCCACGGAGCTGTCAAGGTAGAAGCTCATGACGATGGCATTGTCGTGGTGGTGCTGCTTGAGCAGCGCCGAGAACTTGTGAACCCCCTCGGCCAGCTTTCCGTACTGGTGCCCGATGATCTCGTACGGGCGGACCGCGTCGTAGGTCTCGTGGGAGATGACGAGGGCGGCGACGAGGGAGAAGACAAGGTGACCGTGTAGGTCGTCACCGCTCGCCCACGGGACGCCCTGCTTGACGGCTCCCCAGAACTCTCCTGGCATCATGTCGGAAAGTCGAGCCGGATCCTCCTCTACCGCCGCGATGGCCTGCTGGAAGAGCGCGGCGAGGGCCTCATCGACGAGGGTCTTGTTGATGTCCCCGGCGAATCTGCGGATGTGCTCCTTGATGAGGGCGGAGTCGACTCCGGACAGCATCGCACGGCATCTCTTATCCGCGAAGTCGAATCCCACCCTGGGGAGAAGCTCTCGGAGCCGGTTCTTCCTGTCCTTGTATCGTTGGGGATTTTTGCCCCCGAGGGTTGTTCGTCGTCGAGGCATTTTGATTGTTTTGGTGAGAAGCGGTAAAGTGGTATGAGAGTGGTGGAGGGTGAGAGTGTGGTGAAATTAAAGGTAGGAGAGCTACTTAGCGGGCTCGATCACTTTTCAAGAAAATTGAATAATCACAGTTTTTTATTCTGTATATTGAATCAGCCACTATTGCTGATTACTGGAGAAGGATTATTCAATTCTATATGTCGCCGCTATGTATTACGAAGGGTGGCCTAATTATTTTATCCAGAGCCTGCTTAGGCACTTACAAGGTGAGAAGATACACCCAAGGTGATGCCTCAGGGGCAAACTGGGTCTGCCAGCGCAACAACAACATCAATGGACGCCATCCAGATCGAGGAAGACCTCATGTATCAAACTAAGGCCTTGAAATATCACCTGCTCCTAGAAACCAGCTTGGTTAGCCCGGCTGGTAAGGCGTCACCCTCCCCTTATCCACTTCCCTTCCTTCCCCTGACACCTATAGGGTTCAAGCCTGGGAGCAAGCAAATACTAATTCTAGATTTTCTACTACTACAGTATAGCTCGGTGATGCTCGGAACGGTGTTTACGCCTTCGTACGCGGAGGACTACGTCGAACCTCTGTTCCGAGCTGTACTGTATCATATCGCGGACTGCCTTTACATATATCTCCAGTATGTACAGTCACAAGAGGGTTCGAGTCCCACAACACCTTTTTTTGCCATGATTTTTTCAACCCAGAGAATCAAACAAAGAGCATGCTGCTTCCTGCTAGCCGCTAAAAGAAATAAACAAGGAAGAACAAAGGCCATTGTCGGAGCCCTTTTCTGCCGCACAATACCATTCTTCAACTAGTCAGCGCTCATAATTATAAAAGCAAGCCGCGAAGCCATGGCTTGAGACGCGTAATAAAGCCCATTGTAGTACCGACTGAGAAAGAATTACCTCACAGCTTTCCAGTATAAAACCGAGGCCCCCCTGAGGGATTCGAGATAATGACTTCCTATCACCGCAGAGCCAGTCCAGCCAGCACCCATCCGTATCCTTATCACGCTCCGTAATCCCCCTTTCTTCACCTTCCCTCGCCCTCTCCACCGTCAAGATGCCCGCCGACCGACCATCCCACGTGACCGAGGGCCGCATCAACGGGGTGACGATCTACCGCGTAGACCACCCGGAGACGGGGTGCAGCGCGGGGTTCTGGGCGACCCGGGTCCCGTCCCGCCCCGTTACCTCCTCCTCGTCCTCGTCGTCGTCCTCCGCCGCCGCCGCCGGCGGCCTCCCGAGGGAGACCCGCATCGAGCTGGACTTCCAGCACGCGGCGCCGGGGCGCTGCGGGTGCGCGGGCCGGGACACGGACGCGCCGGCGGTGCGGGCGCTGCTGGAGGTGGCCCTGTCGCTGGCCGAGGCGGTCGGGGACCAGGCCGTCGCCGTGCTGGTCTTCATCAAGCGGGTGCTCCGGCTCCCGGCGCTGGGCGACGCCGAGCTGGACCTCTGGGACGAGGTCTACTGGCCCTGTAACGAGGCCGGTGGTGGGTATGATGGTGAGTATGGCGGTGATGGCGACGGTGAGTACGAGGACGCGATGGAGGGGAGAGGGACGAGTGGGAGAAGAACAAAGGCTGCAGAGGGCCCAAGTGGGCGGCGCCACGGCGCTCTCGGTCTCGGTGTTTCGACGCCCTTAGGAGGCTGTTCGGTCCGCTGAGGTAGGAATGGGATAATATCTACAAGGTAATATGTTATACTGAATAAGTAATATCTAATGTTTATCTGGGGCCCAGACCGGGAATGGTACAGTTATACGTATTTTTGAGCAAGATACGCGAGGTGCGGTGAGGACTCACTCGTACTTTGTAGTGAAACCCCGAAGGGTTCATTAACCTTCTTTCTAGGTGGAGCACTTGAACTGTCATAGATTCTCCTGTCGTGAAGCGGTTACGAACCCTTCCTGGGCACGATCACAGTATTTTTTTTCATCATTGGTACATATACATATCGCTACACTAGCGGCTACTTTGACAAACCCGCTCTTCGAGATCGAACTATGACCCGCGGCGGTAAAATCCCCCCCCTCATACACATCGTGCTAGCGAAATACTTTTCGGCTAATGGTGTGTGCGTCAAACAAACGTGTTATCCCGTCAACAGCTTAAATCATGTCCCACGCAATTTTCTTCCTTGCCGGTTCATTATTACGCCTTCCCCCCGGGGGCCTGCATGGATAGGCTGTGTATACTATTCGCCTTGGCGAACCCTTTAGGCAGCAACAGGCACCCCATCGGCATTAGGAGCCCTCGCCCTAAGCCCCTCTCCTTCGGCTTGTTCGGCCTGGTTCTGCTGAGCTATCGCCGTACTCGAACCAGAACCCTCTTGCGTCTGTCCAGCGCCTGCTGGTGCGTCTCCGTTTCCTGCCTGGGCCGCCGCCGCGGCTTCTCTCGCTGCCGCCTCCTCCGTCTCTCGCCGTTGCCGCTCCGCTCTTGCTTCGGCTTCCAGGTGTGCGATGTGTCTCTCGGCGACGCCGGGTGCAATGCTAGCCAGGAACAACACCCCGGCGCGCTCCAGCCTCCTCACTTGATTTGCCAGCCAGTTTGCGTTGCGCTCGCGCCGTTGCTGCACTAACCGCGCAGCCGTGTCGGCAGGATCCAACCCCCGCTGCGCTTCGGCGTTTGCCGCGTTCCCATTTCCACCTTGGGCATTCGCGGCTCGGGCGGGCTGTGCATCCTGGTGATGATCGGCGAGTGGGATGAGGTTCTCAAGGTGCTGCCGAATAGGAACCCAAATTTGCCCAGTCAAAGGCGTCAAGAGTCCCGTATTCGCAAGGAAGAAGGCGACTGCAATCAAGACAACCATCATCAACCTGGACCAGGTGGCGGTAGGGGAAGTGTACCACCACACGAATAAAAATAGTGATAACCGAATCATTCCCCATACAGCAGGCCATAAATTGGCGATCCTTACTGCCTCTACCTGCGCATTATCCGGACGAGCTACCGCATGGCCTGGCTGGGGCTGTCCCTGAGGTTGGGGTAAACCATTCTGTGCTTGCTCTTGCGGTGGTTGCTGTGCTTGTGGGCTGTTTATTCCTGTGGCGCCAGCTCCTGCAGGAGATCTATGGCTTGGATTAATTTGCGCCGACGTCGGCGGGTGAATGTTAGGAAGACCACTGACGCCCCACGACCCTGGGCCTAGGGGGTTGCGCAGGCTCAGAAACTGGTTACTGGCTCGAGCGTGAGGAGTAAAGTAAACATCCAGGTTACCGTTCAGCAACAAAGCACGCGGCCCGCTAGGAGAAGACAATATGTAAACTTCAGGTGTTCCGGAGGCGGCCTGGGCTTGGGATTGGGTTGCATGGGCATTCCTACCAACGCCGGCTTCTCTGGACAAATCAGGTGTCCCGGCAGCACTTCGTCCTGGATGCGCCATTAAGGATGGGGTCGTGACGCCAGGGGCCACGGGACGATTGGATTGGGTACCGGCGAGGTTGGATAACGAGGTTGCGCTTGCATTCCTCCTCATGGCATCGGTCATAGACCTTGTCGCCTGGAGCGCGTCGGCTGTTCGCAAGGCAGTCTGCACCTCGGAACCCGAAAGCTGCCCTCCGTTGGGCGTGGGCCGAGGTTGAGGGTTACCACTGGGAGGCCGCCAGGGACCTTGCATATCAGCCATTGCGAGTGGCGAGCCCGTTCTCCCCTGGCGATGTAGTGCATTCGATATTGATTCATTAACAGTGATACGCCACTGCTGGCCGTTGGGCCCCACTCCTTCGCGTACGACAGTACGGGTCGTGTCGGGTTGGAGAGGGGAAGCAGTTCTCCCCGTCGCATTCGCCTCATTCTGCGTGCCCGTACCTTGTGAGCTGGGTGTCTGTAAAGCCCGAGCTGCGCGTTGTTCAAGTTCTCGCAGGTTCTGGTCCAGCAGCTCGTCCAGCCTGCGCTGTCCCAATTGGGGATACCTGGCTGCCAGCAGTTCGCGCTGGTATTGGGCAGCAAACTGCTGTGGTGTTGTTCCAGGAGGGAGATTCAGGGGGAGATTCAGCGGTTGTACACCAGCAGCAATGGCGACAGTCGGAAGCTGGATTTGCTGGCCAAGGGGCACAGTACCGACCAATGGCCACTGCCCAGTTCCAATTCGGACTTGGGCATGCGCTGGAAAGGGCCCCGGCTGGGGGAGGGGTGGGTGGTGATGGTGGTGCGGCGGTTGGGCGCGGGCTTGGGCATCGGCATGGGCATCGGCTCCCGCTGGCTGCTGAGTTGTGCCGGTGGTTTGGTTTACGTTCTCCTGAGGAGGAACTGGCGGGAAAGCTGGTCGTGCGTCGGAAAGATCTCGCAACACAAGATGTAGCGTCTGATGGTCCGTAGAACGTAGCTATATCATGACCAGACCGATTAGCGACAGGTGTCTCCTTCGTTATCTTCGAGCGCGACCCCACGACGGTGGAATTGGCGCTGGGCCGAAAGTACATACCGCTTCTTCCCCGAACACGTTCAGCATAGTCTCCTCCTCGCGTGCTAGGAGGCGGCCTCGGTGGATAAGGCGCTGGGCCTGGTCTGAAGGCCTCGCTTGAAGGATATTCCGTAGTCTCTCTTTCAGCTGCTTAATTGTCGCGCTCGCAGGCAAGCTCTGGATCACCAAAGGTTGAGGTACACCGGTGGACGGCGACAAGATTTGTAAGGTGAACTTGAGAGGTCCTCCTTCAGCTTCGGCAGGAACGGCGTTGGGCGATGGGGAAGCCATGGCGATACTTCAGGCTCAGAGGTGGCGCGCGCTCTGAGAGATTCCTTCCGTCTTCCGCGACAGTGTCTATCCGTAGCGAGGTGGGACGATGTCATGCATTCGTCAGGCGGCGGGAGGAAGAGTGGGGAGCATATTAGGCGAGCATATTATGCGAGCATGAAGGTCGGCGAGCCCAGCAGAATTCCAAAAAATAAAAAATAACCTTGAGATCTGAACTTGGCAGAAGTATTACCGACTGAAGGAGAGTATGGAAGGTTAGGAGTGTGTCTGTCTGGCGGCGAGGTTGAGTATATGTGGTCAAGTGCGTATTGTATGTGTCTGTGTGTATATGTAATCGGGATTCAGTTGCATTCCATGACAGGGGGGCCCATAGCTTCCATGGAATCAGGCAAGAAGTAGCTCGTTATCTGACAAGCACTGGCACCGACTCCAACGGTGGTAGAGATTATCGCTAAGGAGATACAAAGGACCCTTGTACTTTCTTCGGAATTTGTACTAGAGTCTAGAAACCACGCTGTCATTAAGGAACCCCCGATGGGAGGGAGCTTGGACTGTTTGACCTTGTTCGGCCCGACAATCTGGTTTATAGGCATATTAAGTTACACAACATAATAAATTGATTTAAGGGAAAGATTACGTACATTAGTTTGGCCTAGCTTAGAAAGGACTAGTTTCCTTTCTAATGCGATAGACGCAGCAGGTGCGTCATCAGACTGTCGCAGCTGTACGTACGTTTTGTGATGGTGAGCGCTTCTTCCTTTTCTCAAGCCCGTATCAAAATATATCGTCTTAACGTAGACAACCTGCGCGCATTATACTCTATAGCGGGTTACAGGGCTTCTTGCGTATGCATACTCAGTATTTCCTTCTGTCCTTGATCCAATGTCTATATTGCGAACCTCACCTGTGTGACGTCGGATGCATGTAGAATCTCTTACCAAACTTTTCACATGCACACGTTCGCGGTAACTAGACAAGAGCTCTCTATATATTGAGTTAACGCTCAGTTTCCATATTGTGCGGTTGGTCAATATGGCGAGCCCACATGCTTTGGTCCTATTACGTCGGTCAGCGACGACAAAGACCTCAATATCACGTGGTTGTCGTCTCCCGCAAAGCTGTCCTGTCCGGACTCAACAGCCCGCACGACGCTTCACTACTACTCCTAGGCCATGTATCCACCAGACATCGCCAAGGCAGCAGAACGAAGAGCGGTTCAGGTCAAGATTAGGAACCGCATTGAAGAACACAAAGATCCGATGGTATCCCATCCCGGTTGGTCTCGGAATTGGCTTCCTGGGTTTCGTGCAGTTCTACAAGACGCAGGCGAGGGAAAAGGAGAGGCTCGAGAGGGAATCCGAGGATGGCGGGCCCGGTGGCAAGCCCCAGAAGAGGCCGAGGGTCAGGCCCGATGGTCCATGGTATGCGTTCCGCGACGCGTCTTCTTCCAGTGCTCGTGTGGTAACCCATCTTCTCCTAGGCAAGTGCAGCTAATGTCCACATTACCCCTGAAGGCCATGTCGAGGTTGTGGGGCAAGTTCAACGAAATACCCATCCCGTACTACCTCCGCGTTCCGGGCTTCAAGTTATACTCCTTCATCTTCGGTGTGAACCTGGATGAGGTCGAGGAGCAGGATCTCCACGTCTTCCCTAATCTCGCCGCCTTCTTCTACCGAACCCTCAAGCCCGGCGCCCGCCTGCTAAATCCCAACCCTAATGCTCTCCTGTCCCCCGCCGATGGTCGCCTCCTGCAGTTCGGCAAGATCGAGGGCGGCGACATAGAGCAGGTCAAGGGTATGACGTACAGCGTGGACGCGCTGCTGGGCAAGCAGTCCCCTACGCCTAGACTATCCGAGACCGGCCAGCCCGCAGAAGGGCACCGCGCCAAGACGGCCGTGGATGGGGACGAGAACCTCGTCGCCCAAGACGAGGAATTCGCCCGCGTCAACGGCATCTCGTACACGGTCCCGACCCTGCTCTCCGGCGGGCCGAAGGAGGGCCGCGCGGTAGCCGAACTTGAGGACCAGGCGGCGGACCCTTCGAGCCCGAGCGCCGTATCCGAGGTGCGCGCGGACCTCGCGCTCGGCGAGCGGCCCTGGTGGGACGTCCTGTCGCCGGGCAAGCACACGGCGCTCTACTATGCGGTCGTGTACCTGGCGCCGGGCGACTACCACCGGTTCCACTCGCCGGCGAACTGGGTGGTGGAGCGGCGGCGCCACTTCGCCGGCGAGCTGTACTCGGTGTCGCCCTACCTGCAGCGCACCCTGCCGGGCCTCTTCACGCTCAACGAGCGCGTGGCGCTGCTCGGCCGCTGGCGCTGGGGCTTCTTCGGCTTCGTGCCCGTTGGCGCCACCAACGTCGGCTCCATCGTCATCGACTTCGACCGCGAGCTGCGCACCAACTCCCTGCTCACCGACACGGCCGCCGACCGCGCCGCCGAGGAGGCCGCGCGCCGCGGTGAGCCCTACGTCGGCTACGCCGAGGCCTCGTACGCCGCGGCGAGCCCCGTGCTCGGCGGCTACGCCCTGCGCCGCGGCCAGCAGATGGGCGGCTTCAAGCTCGGCAGCACCATCGTCCTCGTCTTCGAGGCCCCTGTCTCCGAGAACCCCGGCGCAAAGGGCGGGTTCCGCTGGGTCGCGCAGAAGGGCGAGCACGTGAAGATGGGCCAGGCCCTCGGCGTCGTCGACGACGAATCCTCCGCGTGAGGCACCTCCCTTCCTTTATTGCCCGAGCGGGAGACACAAAGCATGGCGGTGGAGTAACTCGAGCATAAGGAGGGTGGCGAAAAGATACCACACGGATACCACGCCTTGGTTGAATACGGAGAACGAAAGTTGTCCTTCACCGACCGCACGTGCGTATATATGTACCGACCAGACGCCAACTGTAGAAATAAAAAGTATTCCACGAGCAATTCGCCCCCATGCGTACTACGGCATGTCAGTATCACGCATGCTTGCAGCGTGATACGAAATTCGGCGGGAAAATGCAGGCATATGAGCTAGCTGAATGTTAGAGAGGTATCCTTCCTACCGCAAGCGATTCTCTAGTAGGACAGTAGACGTGCCAGTTCTATCTCATCTCTATTCCCGTACCCTTTTGTCTGCTGAGTACTTACCTACGTCTGCTCTAACCACCTTATATTCACGCGAACAGACGGAAGCACAGATGGGGCCACAAAACTGGTTGTCAGAGACAAGACAAGGTGGTGCCAGTTCGCCGTCTTCCGGCGTCCCCTTCCCCGCAGGTATCATTTCTTTCTATGCGTACCAAAACCTATCTGCTGATCCGGGAGGGTGAAAATGCTATCTAAGGCTATCTATGTAAGAAAATAAAAATAAGAGAGATGATGTGGTTGACACAGAAACGACGGGGTCCCCCAAGGATTAACCCCAAGGCCCCCCGGTATGAACTATGATCCCATCTCATCTCCGGTCGCATCGTTTCCCCCTGAATGACTATGGCAAGAGAGGGTCAATGATGATGCCTCGATGGACTAACCTAAGTCTCGATGTCCACCCGCAAATGCGTACTTCGTGCCCAAGTACCCCTCGCGTCCCTCCTCCAATACATGATCCCCCATGGGTCAATACATCCTAATTCGGGTAGCTCCTCATCCTACCACGGAACGCCAGAATCAAGCCGGACTACCTACTCCAGGTCACAAAACAGCAGCCAGCTAAATATGCCACCGCAGCGATCCATATTTGACAACTTTTCGCGATTAGATCCATCTTGAGGCTCAGACGACGTCAATTCGATAATGTCAAAATCACATGTGTGTCAAAAACCGTCGTCCATAACACATGCACGTTAGCTAACTTTCCTGCACAGACGATCTTTCATCTCGAGGCTGAACTGGCGAACATGAGAGAAAGTGCGGCTGGAGTGGTACATGTAAAGGCGTTGCGTCTCTCATCAGAAGACATAGGTCGCTTTCAGCGCCTCCTGGTCCTGAGGTTGCAATTGACTCAAGAACTGGTCGAGTTGTGGTATGAGTTGGCGGTAGATGTTGATGGTCTAGTTTAATATTAGAACGTACCTTGTCAAAAACTGGGAGTGAGTGGTGGGATGCGGTTTACCTTTTGAAAGTCTTCGTGCAGACCGTTGTTGTTTTCACTGCGTAGCTTCAGGTCCCTGTACCGGGCAATTGCAGTGAAGAAGTGCAGAAGCGACTTTTCCATCGCCATGGGATTCCGTTCCACTATGACGGTAAACCCTCTGAAAGCGGTGGCCTTTTCATCCGATGGGTCGACCTCATCCATGGAGCTCAGGAAATCTTCCGCGAAGCTGGCTAAGTGTGGCGCAAGGAGCTCGCTATTACCGAGCCCGAGCCTACCCAACGCGATGGCGGCGTTCTCTTGTACTCCCGTGGGAATCCCAGGGTTGGTGATGATATCGACGAAGCGCCTAAAAAGATCGGGCACCCATTCCGCCATTCCGGACTTATATTGAATGGCGATCTCCCCGGCTGACCAGCAGGCGTTGTTCACCACGCTGAAACCGCTGTCTATTTCTTCATCAAGGATACTGTCGAGGTCGAGTTGCCTTAACAAGATTGGGAGGATGTTGGGCAGCGCCGGCTGCAACTGTCCAAAAACGTACTTCGCGCAATCTCCGAGTACCGCGTAGGCCGACTGACGCACTTCGTCGGTAGGATCCTCCATACACAGGGCCAGCAGCTCGAAGAAGGCCTGCTGGGATTCCTCGACAAGCTTGGCGGATTTCTCCTTGTCCAGTGCCTGGATGATTGCGCTAATAAGATCCAAGCTGGTAACGAGGAAGTCCTTGTCGGGAACCTCGAGCGCCGGATTGTCTGCTAGGGCCAAAGACTGTTCCAGGTTTTGGTGGATGATGTTCACACACCGGCGGAAGATGGGCTGGGCATACGGGGTGAATGCGTCGTTGAGAGCCATCGCAACATATGACAAACACTCCAGGAGAGGAAAGAGTTCCCTGGACTGATCTGAAACCTTTTGCCACCTGTCGATGAGAGCCGGCATCAGCGCGTCTACTAGATTGGGTTGGGCTAGAACCGGTCCGATATGCTCGGCTAGGGTTTGTACGCAATCATATAGAATATACATGTTGCGATCCTTGTACTTCTGGAAGCATTTGACGTATTGCTGGATAATCGGCCCGCTGTATGGCTCGAGCTTCTTTCCGGCCTTCTCTTCAAGGTTCGCAAAGGCCGATGCGCCTGCTTCCTGAACTTTCTTGTTCTTATCGAGCATCTTCGTCAAAATACCCTCCATCATGGGTTCGAAATACTGCTGTTTCTGAGCCGGGTCCGTAAGCCCGGCGGCCCAAGCTGAATAGCGACCGAGTGTCCAACAGGTGATTTGCCGGACAACAGGCTCGGGGTCGTTCAGTAGCGAAAGAAGGTAAGATACCAGTTCGGGCAAGTGAGGCGTGACGACACCCATGCAACCTTCCGCCACGGCGCCTAGTGCTAGGACGGCAGCTTCGCGATACGGCCACTCGTCATGCTTGAGGTTCTTCGTAAGATAGGGTAGAATAGACTCGAAAACGGGGTCTCGGAAGTCACGCGCAAATACATCAAGCGCAGCCGCGGAGCACTTCCTGAGTGTCCACTTCTCATCCGGGTTCGCATCGTCCCCATCTTCGTCTTCAATCTCGCCCTCCTCTAGATCTTCGTCCATACTGGCCAACTTTTGGTAGGCGTTACCGTTCTGATTCGGGTCGGTGGATGCGTCGCCGCCATTTGCGGTTCGTCCTGCCGACTTTTTGGCGAACTGCGGCTTGATGTCTTCCTCGCGGTCCTCTTCCTCTTCATCATCTGATGCACCTCCCAACAAGGCGATATCCTCGGGACTGTACACCATACACTCGAGCAGGACCGGGATGATCTGGTTTATATACGGGGTCAAGGATTGCCAGAGCGATTCGTGTTCTCCAACGGCAAGCCAGAACTCCGCGGCGTCGCAAGCTAGCTCCTCATCGTCGCTCTTCTGCTGCGAGATGATATAGTCCACTAGGCCAGTTAGGTGGGGTTGCAGTTTGTCTGGTCGGGTCTCGACGAGTTGAACGAACGTCCTGCATACTTGGCGTCGTACGTCGGCACTTTGGTCTCCTGCCAATGTGAAGAGGTGCCGCAGTAGCTCATCGATACAGTTGAGCATGGCTTGGGACTTCCGGGCCGTGAAAACGTTGATCGCAGTTAGAGCTTGTGCGCGAACTTTCGGTAGAGGACTCTTAGTCGCCTGTATGAGCTTCGGCAGGATGAAATTCAGGGGTCTCTGGCCATTGAGCTCGCGCTCCAGCATCTTGGTGTTGTCTTCGCAGATCTTCGCCAGGGCTGTTATGGCGCCCTCTTGCGCTTCGTTAGAAAATTGACCACCCTCGTTGTCAAGAATCTTCAACAGCTCCGGTATGAGCTCCGGCCAACTCAATAAGCCCCCGCGGCGGATCAGCTCTGTCGCAATATTGCCTGCATAGTTGCGTATCTGAGAGTTCTTGTCTTGCAAACCCAAGGGAATGGCCATCTTGATCAGGTTCAGGCTGTCCGCCGGTATCTGTTTTAAGCCGGTCCTGACATTGTTTTTCAACATGATGGCGGCCGCAGACCGTACGAGATGATACTCCTGCGCGGAGCACTGTATCCCTGACGGAGGGTCGCTGCTCGAGAAGAGATAGACGAGATAATTGTTGATGTCGGGCGACGCCTTGGCCTGGGTGAGCATCTAGCGAGTGAAAACAGGAATACATTAGCATGCGCTCGCGTTCGTCGGTCCGGCTAGGAGCTCTAGGAGCAGCTGCGAATCCAATCGTAATATCCAAGCGAATAAGGGAAGTTCTTACTAATTCCGCCTGCTTCTGAGCGGCCTTGTTAAAGCCGCTGAGGGAATCCTTGAGACAAGCCGCCAGCTGGCTCAAGGACTCGGAATTGGGTTGCCACGCCATGATGTATGGCGGGCGAGAGGAGGTTTTGGTAGTGCGCCTGGAAGCGGGAGAGAAGTCGGGTCTACTGGGTGTATCCGTAGAGGATTGCCCCTTGATATATTGGCAGTAACTGATGTAAAATGGCCGTCCGCAAGGGCATCAGTTTGCGCCTATGACTCGGCGTATTGGAGGGGGCGAAGCTACTGCTGTGTCAGGATGATGATAATGTTATGGTGGGTGATGATCCATGCGAGAAGGAAAAAGATTCGCCAAGTCGCACCGCTTTCACTTGATTAAACGGAAAGAGGTTAGTAATAACCCGCGGGGACAGTCTTTGGGAACAGCTGTCAACGGCCCTCGTTCTTCTTTTATTCTCACCTCCTCCCTAAGATTTATACACGAAATTCCGAGGGGTGGGGGGAGGGGAGAATAGAGTAGTGATGAGAGAAAGGCGTTGCCGGTTGTTGCTGCTCTTTGCTGCCGTGCCTTAGTACCTAGGTAAGGCAGTAATATATCTGCAGACGAGTGTGTATACGGTAAGGCAAGTAAATAATCCCATGAAACTTGGAAAAGGAAGCTACCTTTCATCACACTAATAGTGAGGGCGGTATAACCATGGTGGGCTGATGCGTGCGTGTGGGTGGTGGTGTGTGTTGTATGTATACACTTGGGGGGGGGTATGGGGTGCCTTTGCGATTTGATTAATGGTGGGGTTTTAGGAATGATTTCACTTCTTTCGCACAAGGTCAGAGATTGTCAGGTCACAGGCACAAAAAAGGTGAGGGGGAACTGCGACGACGCCCTCTGATCCCTGTTTTTGATCGGACGGCCCAATCTTCAGGTCCGCCATCTCCTAGGCTAGTCCCCTGCTTCCTTGATTAGCTGATGAGGTATCTATGTACCTATCACGATATCGCGATATCTTTGCTCCCGCTAGGCTTTTTCGAATTTATGCACTTATGCCCCTACCTGTACTCGGTATGTGGACAGCGGAGTTATACAGCCGTCTATAATTAGGTGAGATCCTGTACTTGAACATGGATAGGGCTTTAGGCTGTTGCAAGTAACAATATGACTGTGCGCTACGTACTTAGTATCTCGTGTGTGTAACGTTAGGAGCTACACCACGAAATGCACTTGTCTGCAGGTGGAACAAGCTCGGAATAATATCGTTTCAACCGTTAGGTACCAACAGCCGTTTCACCCCAACGGTGTTGCACTTCGCTCACTCCACTGGCCATTTTCCGACGACATCCGACGAATAGAAGCCTAAAACGGGCACGAATGCAGTATATGAATGGCCGTGAGGCTCTGCACTCTAAATGCCCACGTAGGTGCGGGCGTGATTGCTCTGAAATTGGCAGGATGTAACGTTAGCAGCATGGAAGTTAGATGGTAATGTCGACGATCTATTCCTCAGCTACGCAGCAAAGAGCGACTAGTCTAGATGGCGAACGAGCACTCCCCTTAGTACACAAATGCGTTTGGGATGCGAGATCGATAAAGGGGCCTCGAGGTCCTGTCTTCGTGGCACTGACAGTGCATCCCACATCGCTGGCGTTAAACAGAGAAGGAAATCTGCATTCGGCCGTCCCAACTAGCGTGGGAAATATACCGGACTCCGCCGCAATGTTGGGTGCTGAGACAGGCGAGCTGCAAAACCGGGCTGCACGAAAAGAGACTGGTGTAAGATCTGGTAGTGCTTGCCGGTCCACCGTTGGTATATGAACTATGACAGGAGATCTCACACACCGCCTTCACAACGGCCAGATATTGTGTACATGTAGCTAAGGAGTGAGAAAAGGGGGATAAGACGAAAAAAAAAAAAAAAAACCCCCCGAAATGCTGCATATGGACCTACTTCACGAAGCAAACATCTCATGTTCTCGTCGCTTGTCCTCGTGGCATGGCAGTACTGGCAGGGGGGCGCCGTAACCGTTGGGTGCGCCCTCACGTCGGGGGGTGGGAAATAATTCATCCCATATCACGAGTTCCTGTGCAGGTTGCCATGTAATCCAATGTCGTACGTCGAGGGGCCTGCCAAATTACTGCCGTAGAACCTCAAGAGGGGGAAAGGGAAAAAGAGTCATGCGAGTCCCGATAGGCATGCTACCTACCTACCATTGCGTCCATTGCGAACCCTCCCGCTTCAAGCCACTTTCTGATAACCGGTGCTGTGAGACGGGGGAATCTCGCCCGGAGATTTATCTGCCCAACGGCTTTTCACGACGTTCGTACCTATGATGCTGGGACAAGCCAGCCCCCTGAGTATCTCAACGAAGGACCTGGGAGACTTCACGTGTCGGACCGGGGCGTAGAAGGGCTGTATGCCATGCGGCTACCCGCTCCTCGGGTAGCGGATGATGATGTCGGTTTAATTGCGCGGCAGTTATAGGTCCGGGTGTAGCGCCGAGAGACGCAACGACGTTGCAGCAGCAGACTCGAGGTTGACGTATGTATGTCCTTACGACTTGGCTTAGCTGCCCAGACTAGCAATCTTCCTTAGTCGCTGAGACGACTCCGGTTTCTTGAATTTCTGCCCAAGCGCCTCAGCGAAGCTCGCACTTATGCCTTGATAGACGGAGGCGTACGCATGATTGGGAGTCGATATCTATGACGAGTGGACTAACATACTATTTCATACAGCAGAACTCAGGCCGTGGCGCTACGGTGTTTTCCACTCCACAGTCGCTAGGCCTATGCAGCCCGACTATGGTTATATAAGAATTTGTTTGACGAAGGTGCGACAGAAGGTGAGGCTACCCTAGAGAATGCGAGGAGACTTTGCCAGCAAAAATGTATGGAGGAAGACTCAATCAGAAATAGGGGGAATGTCAAGGCGTGTTGTCAGTGTGTCTATTCACTACATGAAAGCTATGGATTTCCTGCAACAGCTCGGAGAATGTCTGCGCTATATATGTTTGTAAATAGCCTGATAAATAATCGTATTATTTATATGTTAATTTATTATTTCTATTAATAATTAGGTAATGAATAATGGAAACGTATAATTAGCGCGGGCCGGTTTCGTATAAGGCTTGATCACTCGGAACGCTTGAATTTCGATAGCTCTGTTTAAGGTATATATATATATTTATATAAATATATGTATATTTTATAAAGTAGTGTCAGCAGTTGTGATGGTTTTTTGTTAGAGTGTTGAAAGGGAACAAACGGGTTCTGTTTGTGGCCCTAGGATTGCAAGGACAAAGGAGCTGAAGCTATATCTAGCTGCTCCTATTCCTAGTTGTAGAACAGATTAGAAAGCAACCAAGAGAGTTCCCCCCAGCCTGGAGAATTGCAACACTTTGCCGACAAGTAGGAATTAAATGACTTGTTGGATATATAATATTTATATTACCTTATAGAAGCATAAATAGTAAAAGTGTTAGTTTGTAACGAACCTGTTATACAACTACCTAGAAGTGTGATCAGTATCCGAAATAGGTTCTTGATTTGTAGGTAATAATAGGGCGAGAAATGATTTAGTAAACTGTTTGTTAAAGAGATTTGCGGACTTTTCCTTTAATTGGAGAACGTTACCTTTGATTGAAGGCTTAGATTTATTACCTCATTGAGATCAGGCCCCATTTTTAAGGTTGGGGCTGCGCCGTAGGCGCAGCCGTGGCTAGCGCTTTTGATTAAGAAGTAGCTGCAAGGGTCAACTATATCGACTAAACCTTTTTAAGAAGAAGCTTCACAGAAATAACAAAACCTCAAAAATAGGGCCTGATATCAAGTTGTAATTTTTCGGGTTCGTTCTAAGCAGTCCCATACAAATTTTCGAAAATCTAACTTGGAAACTGGCAAATATAACAGCAATAAAAATAAATGGAAAATAATTAAAAACGTTATTATATAAAGCTTTAAAAGGGCTTCCTAACCATATATATAACTTTCTAATCGGGGTTAGTTTGGAGGAGATATTAAAGATCCAAATCAAAATTTTCGTTCTGAGCAAACCTTCAATCCGGAACGCCCTTATGGTTACGATACAACAACCACCGGTCGCAACATTTTGCCATAGACCTTCCAAGGGTAAGTCAGTATGGGAAAAGCCCGTCCAGCTATTCATTTGGCCGTACGGGTTGTGGTTGTTGCGTCGCAGCCATGAGGGCGTTCCGGATTTAATTAACCCTAACCTTCTCATGGCTGCGACGCAACAACCATAACCCATACGCCCGAAAAAATTGATATACGGACTTTCCCCATACAGAATATACTAAAGAAACTCGGTACACGATAGTACGACCGGTGGTTGTTGCGTCGCAGTGATAAAAGCGTTGCGGTCGTCCATTTCCTAGGTCTAAACTTGGCCGTATTAGCTGCAATAATCATTCGAAAAAATTAAAAAAAATTCCTATATGCATTTTAGCTTATATTCGACCCGTATATCCAGTTTCATACTTAACTAACCTAAATTGATTACGTAGCTGTTTCTTTTTATTCAAATCGTTGGATTCCTTAATAGAAATAAAAGAAAAGTTTGATAATTTTGGTAGCGATGCCCAGAACGAGACCCCTGTCCGCGCAACCTGACCTCAGGCCTCGCTAACTCGTTACGGGGATTTGGGATTTGATTGGTTAATTTTTAGCGTTATGGAGTAGTACTTGGGTGACTTTGAAGAAAATGGAAAACGAGCTAGCGAGGCCTGAGCTAGCTAAGATAAGTGCAATTGAGAATTTTAACTTAGATCTTGAATACCTCCACCAAAATAACGCCGATTAGAAAATTATGTATATGGTTAAAAAGCACTTTTAAAGTTGTATATAATAATGTTTTTAGTTATTTTATAAATAATAATTATTGTTGTTTTAGTTGCGAGTTTCCAAAATAGATATTCGAAAATTTATATAGAAGCGATGCAATTGAGGCCAAAAAATCACAACTTGATATCAGGCCCTATTTTTGAGGAAAGTGTGTTTTTGTGGGTCTTGTTCTAATTGGGTTAGCGGGATACCTGGAGCTACTGTGCTTTTTCAAAGCTTTAACTACAGCTATGCCTACGGCGTAGCTATTCTTCAAAAATAGGGCCTGATTTTAATGAGGTAAGAATCCGATTAATTTTAATTGATTTGATGTCTTGTGGTTGATTAACTCGAATTTGTTGTTGCGGAGTGCTAAAAACTATTCGGAGAGCTTATCTATCAGAAGAGCTTATCTGAGACTTTATTAAAATATAATATTATTTCATTATACCTAGCCGTCAAACGTATCCCGTCTTAGTTCAAACCTTATTATTACGAAAAAAAAGTAATGCAATTACTTCAGCTTTTTTGAATAACTGGTTTATACTTGTATTTATCGTAATATAACTTTTGTAAATATTTAACCTTTTTAATATATCAATTTATTCCGTAATATACGGAAAGTAAACAGAAACTCACTTAATAAATAAAGTAAATAATTACTTTTAATTTTAGAAACGATTTTAATTATTAGCAGTCAAAACTATTAAAAAAGATACGTAAAAACGTCCGGAGTATTATTACTATATATCATGGTGCTAACTAGGCTTAGTCATCCTCACTATGTATATAGCGCTCTAGGGCTCTAGGGGTTCTGTCTCTCCCTTTTAGTTTCCTAGATGTCAGTCTTCTTCTTAGTCGTCCGTCCTGAATATAGCCAACCTGACCCCCGTTAGCAGTTTGTCTTGTGAAACTATAAAACCGTTTAGTTTTCCGTTTCGTACCATATAACTAGCACCTTTTTCAGGTATATAATTACCTAGTTTAAAAGGTTAAACTAATCAAAAATTAACGCTTTAACAAAATGTTAGCTTGCGTTTAAAATAATATAAATCGTTTTAATTTCGAATAAAAACACTATCAATAAATGGCAAAATCCGGGCTTCTTTACGAAAATTACACGTTTCTCGTATAGTATATTATAGTATCTGCATATAACGAGGTCTAAATTAATAAAAGTTATAATTTTCTGCTAACATTCCTATATTAATAATATATCGCGTTCTTATTTTTTTTTTTTTTAAATACGTTAATCAAACGGTAAATTCGAACGATCAAACTAACCGTTAGGCCAATATCGTCGTAAAAGATCTAGCTACGAATAAAACTTTCGAATGTTATATCTGTTCGTTGTTTTTGCCAAAATATTAATATACCTATACGTATATCTTGTTTTTTTAAGTTCGAGCGGTAAAATTAAAAATATTCAGATTCGTTATATTCTAAAAAAGATAATAACGCCACGTATTCGGATTATAATTAATAAATCCGTTAGAGCCTAGGCGTAACAAAAAGATCCTAATTAAAACCAAAGTGGTACTGGTAATAAAATATAATATAAAAGACCGTATAAATACATATATAACTACAAAAGAACGTCGAATTGTTAAGTTATCACGGATTTTTGTTTTCTAAAGAAGCAAATCTACAGAACGGACCCCTCTTTAGAGCAACCTGTTCTCAGGCCTCACTGGCTCGTTACGGGAATTTGAGATTTGATTGGTTGATTTTTTTTTTAGCGTTGTGGAGCGGTATTTGAGTGACTTCGAAGAAATTGGAGAACGAGCCAGGGAGGCCTGAGCTAGCTGAGGTAATTAAACACCTCGAAATATCGTGTATCATACGAATCGTCCATTAAAACGGCTTCAACGCGCTGTTGTAGGGTTGTTGTCGAAGGTCAACACGCGTTATAAATGGGCCCATACAAAAAAAGGTGTGTGATTCAGAAGCTAACTGGGGCTAGGACACTCTGATTCGAAACGACAGCAACAAATACGGACATAAAATGGTATGCTAGCGACGCTTTGGAGCGAGACGAGTCATGCTTAGAGCGGCGGTCCTTGCACGGTATTGTCAGGGGGTAAGTTAAGCCCAAGAATTGTATTGCCTTCTAGCTATTGCTCTTTCTGTGGCGGATGGCGTGGTTATTGAATCACAGGTTTCCCTTGGGTATTTCGTATGGTCATTATTGTAGGAGAACTCTTGACAATGGGGGAGTCATGCCTGCATATGCCTTCTGTAATATAGGATCAACGAAACTAGATTCATTTGAGCTTAAATAGGTATCTTGGCTATTTTTCATGTGATTACAGTACCGATTCTGCTTGCGTGATTCCCATTTAGCAGTGTAGCCACCTCCAGAAAATGAGCTGACCTAATTCAGCAGCATCATGATCGTGACGGGCTATGTGTTCCCTCATTGCCACAATTACCTAAAATCGGGCTTCAGGCTGATCCAAATATGGGGAGACACACCTAACCGCATCGATATCCCCGCTTGGGATGCGGAATCCGTGTTCCCTTGTCCTACAAGTGGTAATGGCCGACTAAATCTCACGATGCAAGATTCGATCCACGATACATGAGGCCACAGAACACAGGTACAAAATCAGTCAATAAAGTCCCATTGGGGAGACACAGTCGGTCCTCCCCCATGTGCATCAGCCAGGCCCTCCAATGGGCGGCGGCATCACAACTGCCTGTGGTCCATGTCATGTTTGGTGCCCCATATTGACTTTTCCCACCATGTCCTGAACCGTCTACAGCGACGTCGTTGTGTACCTGCAGCACGTGTGAATAGAACACGACCGCAGCGTCAGGATCTCTTGGGTGGGCAGCCTCGCGGGACCGTGGATATCAGGGCGCGAGAATTATAAGTTGGGGGGTTATTGACCGTTATCAATTTCTGCACGCTCTCTAATGACCGCCATGCCTCAAAATTTCGCGGTAATCACAGGAGGAAACTCTGCTGTTGCTAATTGTCCTCTAGTCGACGTCTTGGAGTAGACTGGAATTCATCGGTCCCGCTGTTGGTGCATCAGACATTTCTGCCTTGGCTGAGACTCTGACTTATCTTGCACAAGGAGTTAACTTGCACGCCGCAGGCAAGGTGCATGCGTAGGGAATTACGACCACGATATCGTCGCACGTCGCGCCATGAAAAAGTAGTTCGGTCACAAGATAAGCATGTGCAACTCGCCACAACGCGACCGCGGGGTGTCTGCCGGTGCCGGGCGAAGCGGAGGGGCTGTCAAGCGGAGAGACCACTGGATGGACTATTGGCCTCGATATGGTGGGTCAACCTCCAGAGTGGATAAGGAAGGCAGGCCATAGCATAAGAATGAGACCCTCCTAGGAACATGGACGGCACGATGAAATGGAACCTTTCGAAATTGCGTGATGTAGGCGAGTGACTCAGGATCTTTCCACGCCATTTGTCCTACCATCGGTGGGTGTGATGACGCCCTTCAGCTCGCCTAGTATAACCTCGACGACCTTCTTGAAGGCTTCCATCTCCTCTTCAACGGTTCCTCCAAGGCCCATGTTAGCAAGGCTAATGGAGTTACCCACATAAACAGGCAGCCGGGTCTTTTTGGCAAGAAGTCTTGCCAGGCGGGTTGTGAACTCCAGCGTAGCCTCGGCTGAGTAGATTGTGGTTGATAGTGGCTGACTTGGATTGTATTGCTATTTGAATAATAAGCCACATGTCATATGGGAGGATACTGTGGGTACGGAAGCTTACATCTGGCAGAGCATATACGAAGGAACCCATGGGAACGGGCTTGCCTACGTCATCAGCGGCGACTGTCGTCAGGAAAAGCATGATAGCCTTAGACTTGACTACCAAGCGAAGGTGAATCTTTGTGTCCAGTGACCGGGGCAAGGGGAAGGAGAGTTGAATTGGCTGATCACCAATTGTGTCCATTGTGGCGGCCTTGCTCGAGAAAGGAATGGGGCAAGCCTCCTGGTATATACGACTTGAGCGATTGCTTTAGCTAGTTGTTTTCTTGGGTGTTTTCTATAACACCCTCGCTGCTCATTAGAGGTTGCGATGAACTCATCCGATGTTGTATTAAACGAACTGCCAGTTCAGACTAGTAGCAGAACAGGTGAAGTCCGAATTCCAAGATGGTCCGAGCGTCTAGACTAGAATCTCAACAGGGCTGCATGGTATCACAGCGGGTACTGCCGACTTACCCAGAGTATCGCTCAACTTATAAATCACATAGAAACTGAACATCTGAAGCTTTTGAGTTCTGACTGCGAATCTCGAACTAATAATAATTATATCAGATTTGCAATCAGATAAAGCTATTCATTATACGAAAGCTTATATTATCTGGATTGCATAGGTAATCATATTACTCTTCTAATCACATCTTTCTCTCCTTCATGCAACCGTGAAGTTAAATCTGCCCCTCTTCAATTTTATCAGGCATATTGCCCCGCCATATGATAATCCTAGGCCCTTCCATCACAGCGTCACAGCGTTGATATTGGGAGAGCTCACATCATTTCCACAAGCAGACGGATTCAAGGCCTATCGGTTGCTCTCTTTCAAATTCGTGAAACCTACTACGTGCTTTAGCCCAGTATAACAGAGCGGTATATGCAGGCTTGGTACGTGATACGATCCGATGACTTTGAAAGAGATGGGTGAGGAGGAGGTCGTTCAGGAGAGTCTCGGGCATGAGGAGGAGAGCCACTGGAACGGCATCGAAGAGACCATCAACGACCCCGAGGAACTCAGGGTCATCTTTTCTGCTCTCGACTCATTCGGGTCAGTATTCCCCATGTCCGCCCCACTCTCGCCTTTCTGGCTGCCATCAAACGCTCATCACTCGCAAATGTAACCGACAGCAGACTACAGGTACTGACGATGGTGATGCAGCCAATACGCCAAGATAGCTCATCTGAACTGCACTCATCTCCGCAGACAGGCGTTTTATGCCCTTCCCCAGGCTCACTGGCAGATGCTGGCGGCCCCGCCGTTCTCCTATCTAGAGACGCTGGATCGGGTCGATGACGCCATCGAGAGCAACGCCGAGCTTGCCCGCACCATTGTGAAATTTGGTCTGCATTCTTTCGGCGTGGCTGACCCGAACTCGAATCAGGAGCCCACCGTACCAGAAGAATGGGCTGGCATCGCCAAACATCAGGATCTGGACAAAGCTCGGAGCACCATTCGGCAGTTCTACCGTGACTGGTCGGCCGCAGGTGCCGTCGAGCGCGATGCTTGTTATGGTCCGGTGTTTGAGGTCCTTGAGGCTGAGAAGGCGAGATACCCCGACTGGCGGGAGATGAGAATCTTGGTGCCGGGGGCCGGGCTGGGACGTCTAGTTTTCGAACTGTGCCGGAGAGGTTATTTGGCCGAAGGCAACGAGATATCTTACCATCAACTGCTAGCGTCGTCCTATATTCTCAATTCCACAGAGACGGCGGAACAGCACACCATATATCCCTGGATCCACACGTTTTCCAACCACCGGAGTCGCGAGTCCCAGTTCAAATCCTATAAGATACCGGATGTTCATCCCCAAACGACACTTTCCGAGACGGAGAACGCCGGCTCGATGCAGATGTGCGCTGCGGATTTCTTGTGTTTGTACGGTGATGACGCCCATCAGGACGGCTACGATGCCGTCGCCGCGGTCTTCTTTCTCGACACGGCACCGAACCTCATCCGGTACCTCCAAGTGATATTCAAAACCCTGAAACCTGGTGGTGTGCTCATCAACGTCGGCCCCTTGCTTTGGCACTGGGAGAATCACGTGCAGGGCCACCACGGCTACGACGGTGACGGTGATTACGACGAGAACAACTCCCTGGGTGTTGCGGATCCGGGCAGCTTCGAGCTTACAGACGACGAGGTTATGGCCTTAGTAGAGCGCATAGGGTTTGTAATAGAAAAGCGGGAGACGAATAGAGAGGCGCCGTACGTACAGGATCCAGACAGCATGTTGCGGACGGTGTATAGAGCTAGTCACTGGGTCGCACGGAAGCCAGAAGTTGCATCTTGAACTCGAGGAATGCGAGCGACGGTGCACACTATTGGCCAGAATATCAGGGATGAAAACGGTGGTGAAACACCGTCTATAGAGATCGGGAGCCTTTGCATCCTTGCATGAGACTCTTCTGTCATAAGATGTAATAGCGTACTGCTGGTTCAGGGTATCAAAGAGAAACGCATCCCTATAGACGCATTGTCATATTACTAAATTGATCGCTGCTTCTATGACCCACGTACATATACTCGGTCGAAAAATACCTTGCCCTACAGCTTCGGCTCGGCACCGGCAGCCGCCAAACCCCCCCTATCCCATAGCGACCCGCCATCAATCTCGATCGCCGCACCGTTGACGTGGCTGCCCGCCCGACTCGCCAGGTACACGACGACGCCCGCTATGTCCTCGGGTCTCCCGAGCCTCTTCGCTGGGTTGTTCTTCGCGTGCTTCTCGATGCCGCCCGTCATCTCCAGCAGGGCCGAGGCCATCTTCGTGGGGAAGAAGCCGGGGCAGATGGAGTTGACGAGGATGTGCTGGGGGCCCAGCTCGACGGCGAGGTTGCGGCCGAGGTGGATGGCGGCGGCCTTGCTGGCGCTGTAGGCGTAGGTGCCCTGTTTGCCCAGCGTGCCGACGCCGAGCCCGGCCACGCTCGCCGTGATGATGACGCGGCTCGGGTCCTCGACCGTGGCCCGCGCTCGCAGCATCGGCGCCAGTTTTTGTATGCAGTAGAACACCGACTTCACGTTCAAGTCCATGACCTTGCTGAAGGCCGCCTCCGGGTAGCTGTCGAAGGGCGCCCCCCACGTGGCCCCCGCGTTCGCGAACAGGATGTCCACGTGCGCCGTGTGTTTCGCCACCTGCGCCACCAGCGATTCGATCCCGGCTAGGTTGCTGCTGTCGGCCGGCGCCGCGATCGCGCGCGCCCCCGGAGAGAGGTTCGGCAGCGCGTTGAGCTGCGCCGCGGCGGACTCGCAGGCCGCTGCCTTGCGCGACGAGATGAAGACGAGGGAGCAGCCGGCTTGGAGGAAGCTGTGGTCATTTTTCGTTAGCATGCCAGTTAGGGGAGGAGGAGTGGGAGGGTGTGATCGTGAAGGGGAAGCCGGGGCCGGTGGAAGGTAGTTGGTAGGGACGGAATGGGATAGATAGCAATTAAATTTGGACGGTTAGGGATCTCTGAGAATTGGTGAGTACTCACGCTGAAGCGGCATTGAGACCGAGACCTCGCGAGCCGCCAGTCACGACGGCAACTTTGCCCTTGAGAGAGAAGAGAGAAGGGAAGTCCTTCAGATCCGTTTCGTTGGCCATGGTTGCCGCAGTCTCTCCTTGTGCGCTACGGGTAAGGTAGTAAAGACGGTAAATGGCGTGAATTGAGAAACGCTTAAGCGGGGGTTTCAAGGCGGTTTAACGTGAATGTAATCGCTCTCTCTCGACATTGGGGGGGCTCTCGAGCCTAGTAGACGCGGCGACATTATTATATGTCAAGGTAGTGAATGGACTTAACTTGGCAGTTCACCTTACGTAGTACTGTCCGGGATAGATTAGCGGAGAACGAGCCGAGGTTCAAGGTGCAGGCCGAGCTAGACTGCCAAGATCTGGATCAAGAACAGTCATTGATTAACGTTATGAACTTCGCGTACAGCCCTGGGCATAGGATCAAACTTTTATATAATCGTATGCATCTGTATAAAAATGGATTAAAGCCAGTGATCTCACCAATAACACTTATGTATCGCTTATGCGGCTGCAGGGTACGAATAGATCAATTTCCTGAAGCTAAAAGTAGAGCAATCGGGTCGCATCACTGCGTCTGCATATGCATAGCCTCAAGACCCGCTCCTTGTAGTTGGACCTCCATCGTCGTCCTTGCCCGGTATGATACTGTCTTCCTGGAGTTCTTCGCGTTCTTCAATTTCTTGATCTTCGTCTTCATCTTCTTCTTCGTCTCCGCTTTCGCGACCCTGGCCATCTGAGTCTCCAATGCCGGCATCCTCATCAAGGTCATCATCCCATGCGTCACCCAGCGAGTCAGCGTCCTCGCCCTCGTCTGATTCGACACCCTCCGAACCAGAAAAGTCATCCTCATCCCAGTCGATTGCATCCCCGCCTTCCGCGGTTGTCGGCGCCTCCCCCCTATCGGGGCTGCCATCTCCCCTATCCGACGTCCCGGTTTGGGCCTCGTTTTGCTTTTCGACCGTGCCACCCTTGAACCTCAGCGTGCCGGGGTACAGTTTGCTAGACCTTGCGCGCTTCCTCTTGCCGCTTATGTCCTTCATCGGGAGCGTCAGAGGGTGGATGTTCATGATCACCTTCTCGTCGGAGTCCTCTCGGATGTGACTCAGCTTCTGTGCCAGGTACGCGTTGTAGATAAACCCCTCTTTCTGGAACGGATCGCTGTCCGACCCGAGCCTGCCATATTTTATGGCAAGCATCTTCGCCTTCATGAACAACTTGACCTTGGACCAGAAACCCCTGTAGAACCAGCCGGAGTCGTCCAGGTCGCACTCCGGACGTAGCGGTGCCTGCTTGATCATGTTTAGTAGGAAAGGGTCCGTTACGTCGCACAGCTGCCAGAACTTCCCGTCCGTGGTGTAACTCTCGCCGTCCCAGAGATGGCTGTTGGGGTTTCGGTCCCGGTTTTTGGCCGAGTACGCCTGGGTCTGGCCCTTCCTGATCGTCTGCCAGGACATGTTCACCTGTCCGACCTTGTTTTTGGCTAGCTTGAAGGATAGGGTCTGGTATATGTGACACTTAGGATCGGTTCGCGGGTCGACTCCATACTTGATGATTGCATCACGCCATGGGCCTCCCTTGAATTGGTAACCGGCGATCTGGATGGCTATTCTTAGTTGCGATTCTAAAAACCGGTCGCTAAGCTGGTTCATCAGTGCGCGCCGCGTCCATATAGGCCTTTCATCCATCGCGGCCCTGATCTTTTTGACTAGGTTGTTCAGAGATTCATTTGTTTCGTCGTGCATCTTTTTTGGGCCAGTCGGGACGGAGAACGTGTCATGCTGAATGAACCAGCCGTATGACATCTTCTTTCGGCCTTGCGTGTTGACCAGGAGTAGCTCTCCAGCCTCGTTACGGCCCTGGGTTCTTATATACGGGTTCTGTTCGTAGTTATAGTTAAAGCTTACGATTTTATCCGTGAAATGTGGTGGAGGTACGAATTCCTGGTTTGGGCTGTTGTCCACACCAGGCCTTAGCCTGAATTCACGAAGTTTCGAGACTAGCCAAAGCGTTAACATAGCGAGCAGTAACATGGATGGTAAATGCGGCCCTTACGCTTTAGGGGAAGAAGATGTTCTGCAACGTTCGTCAAAAATGGGGAGTCGGTGGTAGAGAACTGGAAGTCCGCTAAACCTCGATATCGGTGCGTATCTTTCACCATCCCCACGGCCTCCGCTCGATATCTTCCGATGTTGTCTTGCATCTTGCGGAGAATCGACTCTGGTATATCTTGTCGACCGAAAGAGGCAACGCGGTCAACTACGCCACCTCCTGTGGTTCCATCCGGAGGGTGGGTATCCCCAGAGAATGGTTCATTGCTTCCACGTTTCCGCTTGCGACCCGTCCGCTTCGGGACGGTGATCTTGAGCAGGATGCCGTTGGACGAAGCATGCTGTGACACTATGGGCTTTGTAGTCGGGTTGTCACGCCGAAGCCATATTGGCAAAGAGATGCGCTCCCGGCCGTCTTCAAGTAGCTGCGGAATATGTCGGTAAGCGGGCTCTCGGCTTACTTTGGGAAAATGGAGATAAGACTCACACTCCGGAAATTAGGCTCTGGCCCGAAGGTGTCGAGGCCCTTGTCGATATTCTGGATGATGCAAGGATGTTCTATGGCAACAATTTTCCGAGAAGGCAAATCGAACGTTGGCGCAGCAGGAGCTGATTCATTGGGAGTAGGGCTCGCACTCCCCATTGGGCTACCACAGAACGACGAACTTAACCCTAATTACAAGTCCGGATTAGACGATAATTACTGTGACTAAAGGACTGAATATCCGGAGGTCGAGGCCTATATCAGTTTGTTGCTCTCCTCACGGTTGCATGTGATTTGCATTTGCTTCAGGTGATCTATGACCATTTATGGGCTTTCTAAGCGTTCGTCCAGGGGCGCGGGCCGTTGGCCTCGGAGTCGCAGTGTGGTTGGAAGAAGAAGTAGTTGGATACTTTGCGGTGTCAAGGAAAGTTCATTGGCACAACGTCAAAAGCAGACGGAGTTGATCCAAGCGGATTCTCATTCCGCCGATCAGACGGCTACCAAATTTTCGGGTCTCCGCAGCTCGGTATAAAGCAGGCTTACTGGCGGCTCATTTTATGCCCTGAGTAAACCAGAGCCAATACGTGTGAAGACGAACGCCCGATAGTAGTGGATATGTCGAGAATAGCTTCACTTATAGCCTTATTGGGTATGTTGGCCTGGATATGATAGGACGCATGAGGTGCTCTCTGCCAATTGCCGGGCCCCAGCTGGCAGTTGCTGGCCTAATAGCTATGCTGATATTATCCCCTGATATGCCGATTATCCCGCATATTCTCCTCCAAAAAGAGGTTATGCCCGGCTTTTGCATAAAGAGACCCTCCTCGCTCGCTTTACAAGGTAGCAGGTAGGGTAGCTATCGGATTTGGTAGTTGCATGTACCCTCGCACCTGACCTTTCTCGTCGAATAATAAATAAACGGATGTCAATCAGTGGCTCTGCCCCGCAGAATGCCTCGAAGCGGCTCCCCAAGCCGTCGAATTAAATAATGGATGCAACTTATGATATCTTAGTAGTGGACCAAAAGATCTCGTCCCGACTTAGAGGCGGCCAGGCTCTTTTACAATAACTTCGCTAGTCCCTCGTAATTATATGACCTTCTTTACGCACTACATACATACTGCATACTACATACTTTCCCCTTACCTTGCCTACATACCTATAGGATATACAAAGCCATTCTCACAAATAATTAGGAGCAGCAAACTTCAGTTGCCGGCGCCTATGGATATTCGACTTGTAGGGGATAGCCTTTTTCTACTTATTCATGCGCTGCAAATCGCTCTACCTTAAGTTAGCACTAATCAATCACGACACCCCTACCCCCCTATCTACCATAGGCACGTATAGTACAAGTGTTTAGGTACCGACTGGTAGTGCTGCCCACCCTACTTCAGCCGTGCTGGCCGTGTGTATAGTGGAACTCTGAGGACTCTGTAACTTGGATTATCACACGCCCGAACCCCTGTAGTGGTCACTGGTGTGAGAGACTGCGAGTCCCTCCTCCGTCTGCCTCTTTTTCTCCACCTCACAACGACAACTCGACTTTATTTACATAACTACTACACCAGAACAGCCGGCCTGCTTCCCCCCCCAGCGTGCGTGCTACCAACACCACTTCAGCGATCTCACCCTCAACCGGCAGCACTGGTTTCTTCAATCCGAGCTATTTTTATCTTCATACTCTCCTTTTCTTCTTTGCTGGGACCGAGTATTATTTCCACTGTAGTCGTTTCAAAACCACGCCATACATACATACATACACCTCTTTAAGCACCTAAACGTAGCTTGGCTTGCATTCGACACTTCCCCCAATCCTCCTATTATGCAACCACGTCGCCCATATCTCTGCTCCGTGGATTTCGACTAAACAGAAGACCTACGGCGACACGCGGCATTGAAGCCGGCCCAAACCTATCAACTTTTTCAGCCATCCTCAGCTCCGAGTATCGACACCCACCCGCTTCATCTTCTCCAAAAACCGACACGTCTGTCTGGCCCCTCCGCGTCTCCAGCACCCGGACCTCGTCGACCGCTTTGTGTCGGGCCAACTTGGTCCTCTCAAGGGTGGTTAGCGCACCCAGCATCTCTCATTGCGCCGTTTCCTGGTTGGATCAATGCATGTGAACATGAAGCGTTTCAGTCAGAGAGTCGTGAGTCAAAACCCTGGCAAGAAGATGCTTGCTTGTCCTGAGCTTGCGCCTTGCGCCCCCTCATTTTCAATAACCCAAGGCGCAGCTACTAATCCTCCGGTGGCCACTTAGCTCTCTCGAGGCAAGAGTGATAGCAAGTCTTCTAAGAAAAATAAGGACTCCAAAGATGGCACTGCATCACCTTCCTCTAGTGGTTCGCGAGAAACACAGTCCCCCAGTCAGACGCCTTCTTCCTCCTCCACCACCCTCAACGATATCAGAAACAAGCCTCTACCCCCGAATAACGCCGGAGGCCATGGTGGTGATCACGGCAGCCTCGGCTTGCCAGGTCAAGGAGCAGGCGCCGCGTCTGGACAGGGTGGTATTCCTGATAGGTTTGGAAATACTGCTTCTCCCAATGGGGCTGGCACGCCCTCCAGACAAGGCCAATTGCCGCCGACCGTGATCATCAGCCCAAGCGCCCCAGTAAGTCTTATCCCATGTCCGCTTTGCCCTCTCCTTTTGACCCGGCTGTTAACGTGCTGTTGATAGCATATTCCACCTCCTGGCGCTGCCGAAACGATGCCTCATGACCTGGCCCCTCCGAAGGCCGGTCAAAAGTCGCTGATGTACGACCGTCTCCATCAGACGCCCAAAGATGTCCCCGAGGGCCTTCGTAGTCCCAGGAGACAGCATTCGTCGCGCTTCGATATCTCAGCCCATCGAGAACTGGAGAAGCTCCCTGGGTTCCATGAGGTGCCGCCTAACCATCGGCAGGAGCTCTTTATGCAAAAGATCGACCAGTGCAATGTCATCTTCGATTTCAACGATGCCAGCGCGGACATGAAGTCAAAAGAAATCAAACGTTTAGCCCTCCATGAGCTTCTTGACTATGTCGCCAACAACCGCCAGGTCATTACTGAACCCATGTACCCCCGCGTGGTTGAAATGTTCGCCAAGAACCTGTTCCGGCCGATCCCACCACCTATGAACCCTCAGGGCGAGGCCTTCGATCCCGAAGAGGATGAGCCTGTCCTCGAGGTTGCCTGGCCGCACATCCAAGTCGTCTATGAGTTCTTCCTCAGGTTCATCGAGAGCCAAGACTTCAACACCAATATTGCCAAAGCTTACATCGACCATAGCTTTGTGCTACAACTCCTCGAACTGTTCGACTCCGAGGACCCCAGGGAAAGAGACTTCCTAAAGACTACGTTGCACCGTATCTACGGGAAGTTTTTGAATCTCCGTTCCTTCATCAGGCGCTCCATTAACAACGTCTTCTTCCAATTCATCTACGAAACCGAGAGGTTCAACGGAATTGCTGAGCTGCTAGAGATCCTAGGATCCATAATCAACGGATTTGCCCTACCTCTGAAAGAGGAGCACAAGCTATTCCTGACCAGGGTGCTGATTCCGTTGCACAAGGTCAAAAGCCTCAGCATGTACCACCCTCAGCTAGCCTACTGCATTGTCCAGTTCTTGGAAAAGGACGCGTCGCTTACCGAGGAGGTTGTTCTCGGGCTCCTGCGATATTGGCCAAAGGTGAACAGCACGAAAGAGGTCATGTTCCTAAACGAGGTTGAGGATATCTTCGAGGTGATGGACCCTGCCGAATTCGCCAAGGTACAGGAGCCTCTCTTTCACCAGCTTGCGAAATCCGTGGCCAGCCCCCATTTCCAGGTTGCTGAAAGAGCACTATACTTCTGGAATAACGAATACTTCTGCAACCTCGTAAGCGACAATGTAGAGATCATCTTGCCTATCATGTTTGCCCCGCTGTACGAGAACTCGAAGGGACACTGGAACAGGTAAATAGACTCCCTCAAGATTGACGAGCTTACGCCTAACGCGCAGCAGGACTATTCACGGAATGGTTTATAATGCCATGAAGCTCTTCATGGAGATCAACCCACAGCTCTTTGACGACTGCTCCCACGAATATACCGAGCAGCAGAATAACGCGTCGGCGAGGGAAGCCCTTCGTGAGAGGAAATGGGCAGCCATCACGGAACAAGCTGGGAAGAGGCACCCCAACGCGGTTTCCAGCAATGGCAGCCCGGCACCAAAAGTTGGTGCCCTCCCGGGGGTAGAGGAAGCCGACTCGGTCACAGAAGACAACCAGAAGAGGCTCGACTCGCTAAAGCTCCAGGATAGCGACCGGAGAGAACGCCGCGCACACGAGCGGCAGAACTCGGTAGGCTCGTCTAGGAGCCAACAGAGATGACTGTGACCCGATATCGGCTTTCTTTTCTTCGACTCTCTCGTGGAATGGCGTTCCTTATGGATTTTCAACAATTCTTATCGATAGATCTCCAAGCGATTATGATTTGGTTTACGCAAACCCAGCAAAATTCTAATTCAATTCATGGCAATATTGCAACGATGCCATTTGGCCTTTCGGAGCAACCATTGCTGACATCCATTTCATTGTCGTCATTGGTGGGCTATTACCTATGAGACTTCCTCGCGGACGCCATCTTATAACACTCCCCCCCCCCCCCCCCCCCCGCCCGGGGGGGGGGGGGGGGGGGGTTCTGCGCATGGCACGGCATCGAAGGAGAAGATGACGTGCGCGCCTTCCGGCTCGGCGCCATGATTGCCGGCGACATGAACCGGTACGACGCCGTCG
>QJNY01000166.1:0-86096 GCA_004155945.1 Monosporascus sp. mg162
CCCTCACCCCCCGGATTTCGCATGGATTCCGGTTCCATCGCTGCTCTAAGGCATGGTTATACCACCTGGACGAGGCCACACGTGCGAATTTTCACCCTAGGAACTAGGCAACCAAAGATTTCGACATCAGATTGACCTTAATAACTCTGTCACTGCCGTACCTTTGATTTCGTCCCCGCACATCACCCGTTTTCCCTCAGCTTCTTCATCACCACCATCTCAACCGTCGTCAACCCGCTCATCTTACCTAGTAGCACTAAATTTTTTTCTTCAGGCATACTTATTCTGAGCAAGAGTGATCGCTCCTTCAATATTCGTACCACCAATTCCATCTGGAGGTGTTGTGGTGCTTCAAATCTAGGGTCATATCGCCGGCCGCCTCTCTCCGTTTTGATCTCGTCGCCAGCTGAGGCTGTCACTGTCGACGTCAACCACATAAGATTGTCTCACAATATACCCATAGGGCCTAGGCTCCCTGCTGTCACGCTAGGTTACCTTCGACCGCATCGGCAGACGACTCCCTTTCTTGATACAAGCAGACAAACGTCGCTGCACCTTCCCATCTTCTGCCTAGCTCGTGACCTGACCACTCGCCTTGGAACAACATATGAAGAACGCATGTCCGTCTGAGAAAACGACGCCGGTGGATTTTAACGGCCGTTAGTACAGCGTCCATGGGGATTCGTCGCCATGGACTTGTCCATCCCAGCCCCTGAGTCCCAGGGAAAGGCCTTGGTGGCGCACGTCAAGCCAAAGGCTCTCTTGGATACCAATACAGCCTCCGACGATAGCATCGTACTGAGTGAGAGCGACGATGGCGTTCTCGGGGAGAGCGGACTTGAAGATCTCTTCAACAACGGCGGCGATCAGAGTTTCACGACCAACACAAACGGTGGTCCCGTCGACAACAATCGAATGAACATGATGCACGTGCCCTCGTGGGGAAAGCTCGACCACGTCGCCCGAGCCATCATCCTCAAGACGCTTTCCGACGGCCTCGGCTCCTTCCAGGCCGCGTGCAAGACGCTCGGCCTAGAGCCAAACGAAGTCGAGGCCTTCCTCGAGCGGCACGAGGCCGAGAGAGAACAAGCCGCCGCTTGGCGAAGAGACCTCGACAAGCCGGCTGGGGACGGCGGCGCGCCGGATGCCTACGACGGTCCGGAAGCGATGGGCCCCGTCCACGTCGAGCGAGAGACGGTCGCGAGGGCATGCGCCTGGCTCGGGTTCCTCGGCCTCGATAAACTCTCCGACGGGGTGAGTCACTGGGCGCGGCGCACAACCCCCTGGCCCCTAGAAATCCGCTACTCGGATTTCAATCCGATGGGGCTCGGCGTGGCGCACGAGGGCCTTCCGGGCCTGATTCCGGCCCTGGCAGACGAGTCGGCCAGGCCGGCCACCAACGCCGAGCCGCGGCTGGAGGACGACAGTCGGGTCTTCGTCGCGTTCAGGGCCGCGGAGCAACAGCAGCGGCCCGGCGTGTTTCGCATCCACAGCATCTTGCTGCCAGAAGGCGCCATCGTCGTCGGTCCGGGCGGCGTCAAGGAGCTGCTGTTCGGCGGGAGATACCGGCTTTGTTATGCAGACAACGGACTGGTCGCCGGGGCCGCCGCCGCGGACGAGTTCCTCATCTGTGCCAACCATACGCAGCAGCCCGGGAAGGGGGAGCGAGCGAGACTCGACGACGATGCTCAGTATCAACTCCAGCAGGCACCAGAGCACATCCGAACCGCTAATGCCCTAAGTCCCCTAGCTGACAACGGTAAAGGGAAGGACAAGGGGGGGAATTCCCACAGCACCCGCACTGAATCCTCCATCACTATAGGGACGGCCGCCATAAACGATAACGTCTTCGCTTTATCTCAAAGCGGCACATCTGACAACGGGGTCCCGAGTCCTCAGGAAGAGACCCCGTTCTTTACAAGCGCTGCGACTGGATTACTGAGCTCGGCCGATCGCCACGAAGCCAAGGTCAGGAATCTGTGGCTGCCCAGTGTCGGCTTGCATCAGGAGACATACGCGAATTTTACTCCTCAGGTAAGAGTCTCTTTCGGATTGATACCAAGAAAGGGAGGGTTTATAGCTAACACGGGAGCAGATACACAGGGAATCGCTATTCGACCATCATCTTCACGTCGCTAATCGGAATATATCACAACCGAGCTTTGCGCGGCCTCATGGCCTACATGTCGCAGCGCTGCGCGGCGCCGTGTACCAGAGATTCGCGCCACGACCGGACCTCGGTCTCGAGAACGCCTTCAGCCCCGGACTAGAGGGCATATTCCCGGAGCTGTCGCTTGCCAGGAGCCAGAATCCGCAGGAACCGCCGCACCATGGCGCGAACGAAAACCAGACGCGGACACAGACACGGCTCGCCTACGAGGGAGCCGCGGCGGCCGTCCTGGGCATGGTCCGCGACGGCCCCACGATCGAGGACTCGAGCGTCCTGAGGGACCTGGCCATCGAGCCGCAGCAGCGGCGGCAGCGGCATCCCGCGGCCGGGCCCTTCCACGACAACGCGAACGTCTTCGGCCCGCCGCGGAAGCAGAAGATCCCGGAGCTCGTGGACCTCGCCCACCGGTGCAGGGGCGGCAGGGTGCTCTTCCAGTTCAGGCTTCCAGCGGGATATAGGGTGCTCTCGCCTGCAGGCTACGCCATGAATTTCGACGACGGCGCGAAGCAGGGCCCCAACGACGGGGAGTGTCCCGGCGGCGTCGGCGGCCTGTACACGGTCGTCCTGCGCGGGGAGCCGGCGGCTGCTGCGGCGCCAGGAACGAGCCTCCTGCCGATGGTCCCCGAGTTGGACGACCGCGTAGACCTGAGGATGAACCTGCCCGAGCGGATGGTCGTTTTCCGAAATAAGAGGCTCCTACCTCGACTCACGGAAATGGGCTTTCACGACATAAGCGTGGTTCAGACGTCGGAGGGGAATAAGCTGGACCTTGTGTGCGAAAACGGTCGGTATCAGATATTCGGGGATATGGCGCTATCGAACTCCGAGAGTTTCATGCTTGGCCAACCGGAGAAAATGTGCCTCGGCGGCCCCAAGATACCTACCGGCCTTTTCACCTCGGCTCAGGCACTGCAGCAGTCTAACCCCGACGACAATGCCGAGTCCGAACCGACGGACGTCGACATGTCAGTGGAAGAAGGTCAGGCGAACACGGAGCCAGATGTAGAAGAGGACACCGTCGCCGAAGCCCTGCGCTACTTGGCGCCCCATCGAGAATGGTTGGACGCCGAAGAGACCAGAGAGAAGAATGAGGAATATCGTAATATGCGGAGGTCCCAGAGGGCCCAGCACGCGCAGCGGATGGCCGAGCGGGAAGCGGCAGCCGAAGCCGCCAGAAACGAGCGAGCCGCCAACCCCCTACGAACCACGCGAGGACGGGTCGTGAACAGACCGGCCGGATTCCAAGGCACGTTCAATTGGGCGGAGGAGGCCAGTAGCATGGGTGAGAGTTCTTCTAGTAGCGAGCCTGGTGATAGCGGCACCGAGATCCCAGAAGACGACCACGAGTCAACCACAACGGCGCCACCAACGCAGAGTGCGACGGCTGCTCCGGCGGCTCGCGGAAACGGCCAAGTTGCATCCACTAGCAGCGGAAGTGAGACAAAAATGCCGGTTTTGATACCTATGAGTCGGCCGGACTCAAGGTCAAGCTCAAGCCAAAGAGGGAATCCCGGATCCAGTCGTGGAAGCCTACCACCTAGCCGAGACGCTCCTAAAAGTGCAACAGGCCAATCGCAGCCTCGATCTCGAAGTGGTCGAACAACCGAAAATGCCGATGACACGAAAGCGTCACAGAGCCAGCAACCCGGGTCTTCTCGAGAGTCCGCCACGTCGAAAATTAAGCTTGTGCCGCAAAAGCGCTCTTTGAAGGGCGCCCTTTCCCATCAGGACGGTGCTAGTCTAGACACCTTATCCACGGGGAATGAGAAGGGCTCTGTGGTGGAGCCATCGCCGAAAAAGCTGCGGACGGGAAAGCCGTATGCGCCTAGAGCCCAGATTGGGCCGCCGGCTACAGTCGCCGCATCGGATAAGTATGATGCAGAGGATACGCCTGTGTCTCGACCAGGCACGTCCACGCCAACGGAGCCCCCGAAGAGGAGACGGGGTCGACCGCGGAAATACCCACTCGAAGCTCCGGCTGGTTCAGAAGGGAAGCTACGTGGCCGCCCCGAGAAAGCTCCAGTCTCGGTTACGGATAAATCTGAGACGAATCCTCAGTCGGAAGCCGCGTTAACCATGGAACCCGTTTCGGGTACGGGAGAGCGCTCCGGCCTCATCTCGGGCAGAGGCAGAAACAATCCCGCTATTCATGGTAGAGACGGTGATGCAACCGCCGCCCCGGACGACGGTGAAGGCGAGGGCCAGGGCGAAGTCGTGCCCGGTGTCCTCGGAAGGGGCAAAGACTTATCCATAGTCAAACGCCAGCATGCGGCCACCATCTCCGCCAATAAGGAGGCCGGTGGCATCGATTCCGACGAAACTGAAGCCGAGGACGGAGACGTCGATGCCAACGGCCGCATTGAAGGCAAGGTTCAGCTCAAGGGCACCAAAAACAACAAGTAATCGATGGTAACCCTCCGCTAGCAAACATTTATGCTGAAACAGATGTGAACTCTTAAAGAGGAGACAAGACGAAAAGATGGGGAAAAAAGGAAGGTATTGCTCAGGACCAATCAGAGTTTGGAGTTTCGGAAGCTTGGAAGGTTAAAAAGGATGATACCCCTGGTCCACGATTGGTTTCCCGTTTAGAAGAGGCATTGGTTCCCCGCACGGCTCGACACTGCTACTTGCAAAGCCAGCGGACAGATTCTCGACGAAATATTTTAGCGAACGAGGATATTTGCATTTCAGCTGCCCTTGGACTCCAAGAGGCGACTGGACGAGGGAGGATGTGTGAATCGATGTTGATATAATATCGGTGTGTAAGATATGATGTATATTGGACTAGCCAGGAGTCGGCAGGATTCTCTCTGAAAGCTCCCAGTGGCTCAGTCGGCTCCTTCTGATACGCAGATAGGGCTTTAGATAATAATACGTGTCTCCCCGTACGCATGCCCCTGCAAAATCACTGTTAGTTGCGCAGCATAGCAATCTTCTCTTCGATACATTCAATAATGAGGATAGGCCGATCAAAGCCAAGCCATTCTCTTCACATTTATGAAGTCGTCCTTAACCATAGCTTTGGGTGTAAAGCAGTTCTGGCCGTCAGTGTGAGAGTGGTTTTACGGCCAGGCACTGCGCCTGTTTAGACTCTACTCCACCGGTCGAGCGAAACGGCCATCCACAGTAGAGTACCGAACTCGTCCAGATCCTCACACCACCTCGCCACGTCGCGTACGAGGGCTGCGTCCTTCTCCGTTCTCCGTTGGCTGGGATCGACGCCACACGATGCGGCTCTGATGTCTCCCAGGGTTAGGACCCTAGCCGGTTTTCTGCCAGCCAGATATCGCTGGAGCCGCGAGGTCCAGTTCTCTTTCATATCCGGATCCCACAGGTCTCGGGAGCTGGGCGCGGGGAGGTCCTTGAAATTGCCGTCGCCGGCACAGGACGGATCGCTGAGGAAGAGTTCGAACAAGAGCTCGATGACGAAAGGAGACCGAACGTTCTACGCGACTGTTAGTTTGCTAGATATCCTGCATCGGTAACGGGCTTGAGCCTGCAATGCCTTCTTATGCTCTCGCAAAGAGCCCAGCTGTGATGGCTGAGGTCGGGAAACTGATAGATATCTTCCAAATGTTGGGTCACAAAGTGAAGTTTCACGGCCATAACCTAACAGAGGTCAATACAAGTAAACAGGGGATCTGCCTCGATACCACGGGCCATAAGTTTTATAATCTGTGGCTATAGGTCCTAAAGGTTCACTAATAGAGTCCACAAGAGAACATCTCACGTACAATGAGTTTCCTGATCATCGAGACTACATTGTTCAGGTGTATAGATTCGCTATCCGAGGCCTGTAACAGTAAGTATATTGCAATGGCTTGAGTAGCGGCCAGAAGTGCTTCGTTATCATAGCCCTGCGACTGGGAGACGGATTAGCGAAGCCAACACCGGCTGGATCAGCTTTCACTTGAGGCCAGAACGAGTGTACGGGCTTGTGTATGGAGCAAACACGAGACTAGGGGAAGCAATGTTACATACCTCTTCATCTAGGCGTTGCAGCTCTCCGTATATGAAATTCCACACAAATGAACTATTCCCCGAGTTCCGCCCGTAGAACATGCGCACTAAGCTGGCGCAATTCGCAAGCGGCTTAGGAAGGCATTGGTGTATCCCGTCGATGACACAGTTCGGCTTGCCATCCAAGACACAATATGGATGGATGAAGGGTGGGAGCTTGCCGCCCTCGACTAACATCTTTGGGTAGCCGATAACTTGGCCCAAAAGGATCTGTGCAGTCAAAAATGCCTCAGTACTTGACGCCTTGCGCTGCGCGAGAATAGTAGTGTTATCCCTGTGCTGTGTGACATGTCTTGATTTTGGAGTGGCCTCGGGCGGATTACCTCTGCTTGGCCGAAGGGGAATGTCTTGCTGTTCTTCCTCGATCGGAAAGTAAATTGAATGGGCGTAATGTCCATGAGAACGAGTTGTCATTTGCCCCCTCAGAGTTTCTTCTATAGAGTAATGTAGATAAGGGGAGCTCCACGCGCCCGGGTTGGTTGCGCTTGGAGGCATACTATTAGCATTCTGATGATCAGTAGCCATTGCACTCATAGGTCCCACACGCGACGGTAAGATTCGCTCCGGGATCGGTATGTTGTCCCAGTCCCAAGATTGAGGCCCATCGTATATGTTAAACTCAAGTTGAGCATTCGTCGGTGGCTCTCTGCTTTGGCCGACGAGTTCGGCTAAAAGCTCGGCAGGAGAGGACTCTAGTGATACGCGAGTTCCTAAGGGCCCCACGCCGAATCCACATTGCTCCGTAGCAGGTGGCCGGCTCGCATTCGATACTTCCGGAGCTGTTACTTCCGGAAGTCGTAGTTGTGGGGTTAGACCAGACCGCGGGTATGGCAATGCACGCAGTGCTGTGCCCGTGTAATCGCATGGGATTTTGCGCGCAGCACATCTTGAGCACACAGCTTCAAGACTACATCTTGTTTTGGCCACTCGACACTGAAGGCATGATTTCTTGCGAGGAACAGGCATGTTAGGGTGAGGACAAAGAGCAGATGAGCAGCCCCTCTGAGAGCCTTAGTTGGCGGCGTAGCTAGTCGAATAACCAATTTCGAAAATACGGTTTCCGGACTACATAGGATCTGACGTTAGAGGGCAGGGACACGAAGTTCTGCTCCTGTTTGCTGACACGGACTCCGCGAGTCGTAGACGGGGTCTTCACCACCACAGTCAAAGGCCGTCACGGTCGGCTCTGGAGACCTATGCGCATTGGTCAGCATCGGTATGCCTCCAGTACTATACTGCCCTGGGCTAGCGCTGAAATTCCAGCGGGTCCCCTACTCTGGTTCCCTGAGCAATTACGACGGTATAGGATTGCGTGAGAATGTGGTCCTGCGGCATACTGAGTCATTGGCACACTCGCATCAGGGATAGTAGCTTAGTTATTGGTACCACAGCGCCACGACATATTGGATGAGGTGTCCGGAGTTCAAGAAGCTGACAAAGCCAGTAGCGGAACTCCTAGGATGTGATGACAAGCATCGTCGTCTCATGCTCACCCACCCAGACATACGAATCGTCGATGTCTGGGATCGGTCGCCATATATAAACCGTCGTCGACCCGTCCAGGTATGTTACAATTCTAACCATAGAAGAGCATCACCGTCTTTAGGATTCTTCGACTACTGAACCCGAGTACCCCTTTACTGTAACATCCCACCCATCAGTTAAAATGGCCCCTACCGGAGTTGGCATTATCGGGCTGTCTACCGGGACGTCGCTCGCGGCTGGTACTTGGGGTGCAGCCGCACATCTTCCCGCCATCAGAGCACTCAAGGACTACGAGATCGTTGCCGTCGCGAACTCGACGGTCGAGTCCGCGCAAAGGTCCATCGACTTCCATGGCTTGTCCGGGGCAAAGGCCTACGGAGACCCCGCTGATATCGCGCAAGATCCCCGAGTTGAGCTTGTTGTTGTTTCGGTCGCTGTAGGCAAACATTTCATGCTGGCGAAGCCAGCCCTGGAAAACAAAAAGAGCGTCCTTGTCGAATGGCCCCTCGGGGCTAGCATTGCAGAGTCAGAAGAGCTAGTCAAGCTGGCCACTGCTAATGGTGTCGAAACTATTGTGGGAGTACAGGTGCGAAACACTCCTTTCCCGGTTTTTCGAGACTCGCTCACCGAGGACGGCTCTCTCCCGGAGTTGCTCGTTGTCAATCCGTAAAATCGTCAGATATAGTCGTTACTAACTCCCAAGGACCAGGCCAGGGTAGACCCCTTGATAGTCAAGGTGAAGGAGCTCGTGGCGTCTGGGAAGATCGGCCGAATCCTCAGCACGTCGGTCATGATTAACTCGAGTGAGATGCCAACAGATCGTTGGTTTCCTGGCGCAGATTATATTCTGGACATCAAGTCCGGGGGCAATGAGTTTCACATCTTTTTCGGGCACTGTAAGTCAGGAGAGTTCCTCACACCCCCAAGCAGTTGGCACAGACATTAATGCGAATTCAACGCGGCTCAGTCCTAGACTCGTTTGTCCACGTGCTTGGCGGCTTTGCCGACCTTACTGCTTTGCTTAAGTCGTATATAACTGATGTGACTGTTGTCGATTCGAACGGCGAGGTTACTCAGACTATCCGCAAGACGGCTCCTGATCACATGTTTATTCAGGGAACACTGGAAAGCGGTGCTATCGCATCAATAGCGCACCGAAAATCGAAATCAGCAGTCGACAACACTGGGGTTCGGTGGGTCATTACTGGAACTGAGGGCGAGCTTGAAGTGACCTCGCCGGAGGCATCATGGCAGATGAGTCCTCCCGGAAGAGCTCTCAGGATGAAGCTTGGGCGTGGCGAGGTGCAGCATATCGATTACCTGACTAAGGGCGATGTTATCGAAGCAACTGTCCCCTCTGTCGCCGCCAACATGGCTCGACTGTACGATAATTTCGCCAAAGGTGATAAGAAGAATTACGCCACGTTCGAATCTGCTCTGGAGACCCACCGTCTCCTGGATAGAATTCTCAGGTCTGCCGGGTGGGATTCCGTCTAAGTGAATCAATCGGTAGCTTTTGGTATTGTATCGGGTGAGTTTCTTGGCTTAAGGGTTATAGGGAGGTCAGGATCTCTAGATTGAACTAGATAGATACGAATTGAATTTCTCACACGTCAGTGGTTAGCGGTTCGTTGAAGTGATCCCTATGAGACCACGTTGGCCTTGGGATGAGCGGGCGTCTGAATTACTGTGTACGGGAGCGGTAATACTGTGTACCCCTTGTATTATCTGACGTGTAGTGGGTACAACACCTAGCCGCTAAGGTTCCTTGGGTACAAGTACAATCCCATCAACGTCAGCGCTCAGCCACACTGCCGTGGCCTGTTTAAGCTTCAACTTGCACTTAACTACCTTATCATCATCATCATCATAAAGGGCTGGGGTGGTATTTCTACGCAGACTAGGACTCGATATTGCGCACTAGCTTTACGTACGAACTACTTATATTTATGACGGATTTCCCTATCGAGACCGAACCGTTAGAACGACTAGGCGCCGCGCAGTAGACGTGTGTCCCTGAGCCAACCGGTATCGCCCAAGATGGCACCGCGGATCGAGCCCCAGGAGATTGACACGTACTGGAACATATTCTCTACGCGGACCAATGGCGGCAAGTATCTGACGGGCGAGCAAGCGGCGCCCCTACTGAAGAACAGCGGGCTACGGGACGACCAGCTGGAGCGGGTGTGGGATGTCGCCGACGTCGATAACGACGGTAACCTCGACTTCGAGGAGTTCTGCGTGGCGATGCGCATCATCTTCGATCTCGTCAACGGAGTGAGCAGCATACCTCCGACACCCTGTCTGGCACTTGTGCGTACGCACGGGGTTCTCTAACGTAAAGGCAAGGAATACGCCGACGTCCCTACCGCGATACCGGACTGGCTGGTCCCCGAATCGAAAGCACATCTCGTACAGGCGAACCGCGCTCTTACGGGCAAGCAAGTACAATTCGAGAGGGTGGAAGACGACGACGACACCCCGGGTCTGAAAGACGGTTTCGACTGGTACATGAGCCCGCAGGATAAGGCCAAGTACGAGGCGATATACCAAGAGAACCGGGACATGCGCGGGGAGATATCATGTGAGTACACACGCAGCGGGCCGTCCTCGTCGGAGTCTCTCTCCGCGGTATCTAATACGGCCTGCTCCCAGTCAACGCCCTCGAAGACCTGTACGATTCTCTCGACGTCCCCGACACGGACCTGCGGTCGGCGTGGAACTTGATCAACCCGTCGGCCTCGTCGACCATCAACAAGGACGCGTGCCTGGCGTTCCTGCACATCCTGAACAACCGGCACGAGGGGTACCGGATCCCGCGCACGGTGCCGGCGTCGCTGCGGGCGTCGTTCGAGCGCAACCAGATCGACTACCAGGTCGACAGCCAGCGGAACTCGTCGGCGTCGGCGTCGGCGGCGGCGTCGCGGTGGGCGGCCAAGGCGGACGACGCGACGAGCACGGGCCGCAAGGCCAAGTTCGGCGACCAGTACCTGACGCGGCTCGGGCGCGGCGGGTTCAAGGCGCAGGGGACCGACTTCAGCACGGCGAAGACGGACGCCGAGTGGGAGGAGGTGCGGCTAAAGAAGCAGCTGCAGGAGCTCGAGGCCAAGATGGAGCGGGTCGAGGCCGAGGCGAACCGGCGGCGGGGCGGCGGCCGGCGCGACAGCAAGCCCGCCCTCGTCAAGCGCGAGCTCGAGCAGCTGCTCGACTACAAGAGGAGGGAGCTGCGCGAGCTCGAGGAGGGCACCGGCAAGGCCAGGGTCGGCGGCAGTCTCAAGGGCGTCGCCGGCGACCTGCAGACGATCAAGGAGCAGGTCGAGGGGCTCGAGGCGCACCTGAGCTCGAGGATGCAGGCCCTGGAGCAGTTAAGGAGGGAGATCGAGGACGAGAAGGCGGGGAGGTGAATGATGGAAGGATAAATAATTGCCACGGGTCCTACCAGGGCCGAGGCCCGCTTGTAATGGCAGTCGATAATCACCGGCGGCAGCAGCGTCTTTCTCCTCCGCGTTGCTTTTGCGGGGCGTTCAACGGAGGGCTGTATATTAATCCGTCCCGCTGGCTCACGGGTTACTCGGGAATCTGGATATACAAGAATCCGGGCGCCGATTCTCGTAGCGTGGAACTCCTCAAGTCATAACTATCGTTGATTAAACATGGACTATTAGGGTATCTAAGGTATTATAATCCATGCTCGACCCTCCATCGTCTGTCAACACCGTCGCCGCAACTATTAAAGTGCATCATAAGCATCCCTCGCCTGTGTCTCGTAAACCATTCTAACTGAACCCATCTCGAGGTCCGGCTCCCTTGGCGAACCCTTCTTGCGCGGCGTTAGAAAGCGCTACCCTCGACGTAGCCCGGCAGCCTCTGCACGCCCAGAGTCTTGCCCTTCATCATGTACACCATGAACGAGAAGACCTTGACGACGCCCATGCGGCCGACGCCACGGCTGCGACCCGTCGCGCACATCAAGACGTCGAAGGGGAGCGTCTTGACGACGGCCGGGGATTTACCCCTGAGCGCAAGGTCGATGTTCTTCCAGACGCCGGCGGCCTAAGTCCGACAAGTCAGCCATCCTTCCACACGCGTATGTTATGTTACGGAGCAGACGAAAGAGAAAACTCACCTGCATATCGGCGAGCACGAAGCTGCCCTTCGGCTTCCACACGATGTCGCCGGCGGCCCAGACATCCTTGGCCCCCCTCACGGCGAAGAACTCGTCGACGTCGACGAATTTGCGGTCCGTCAGGAGCCGCTCGGGGAGGTACTCCGTGTTGGGCACGACGCCCGTGGTGGGGAGGTACAGGTCGGTGGCGATCCTCTCGCCGCCGGCGAGCGCGACCTCGGTCCTGCCGTCGGGGAGGGTCTCGGAGCCGACGACGAAGGCGTCGGTCCTGATCTCGACGCCGAGCTTCTTCAGCTCGGAGCGCGCGCCGGCCGCGAGGCTGTCGCCGCCGAGGATCTCGGCGTCCTTGGAGAGCAGCACCACCGTCTTGTCCTTGTACTCGAAGCGCAGCTCGGCGGCCGTCTCGACGCCAGTCGCGCCGGCGCCCGCCACCACGATATGCTTGGCGGCGGCCACCTTCTGCTGGATCGCCGCGATCTGCGCGGCGACCTCCTCGTGCGTGCCGTTGGCCTTCCACGGCACGGCGGCGTCGGCGCTGCGAGTGCCCGTGGCCAGCACCAGGTGGTCGTAGGTAAGCGTCCGCTCCCCCTCGCCCGACACCACCACCTTGACCGTCTTGGCGTCGACGTCGACGCCCTCGGCGCTGCCCACGATGAACTCGAACGAGTCCGCCGGGTACCGCTTGAAACCGTCCGCGATCGGGAGGCTGTACTGTTCCTCCTTCAACACGCCCGGCACGATGGCCCGGACCGACGCAATGTTCCAGAAGAAATGGCTATTCTGTCATATAACTCAGTATTCGGGCCGCAGCGTATTCGGGGCGGTCTAGACCGGGAATAGACAAAATCGTGTAACCCAACATGACCCGGTGCGGAGGGTTGAATGGGCGTCTTATACGCGTAGTGTAACTTGTGCCAAGCATACGGAGCTTGTTGGCTTGAAAATCGGTTCCTCTTACCTTGGAAACCAGGATAACCTTGAGATCTGGAAACGATGCTTTAGTATGTTTAAGCAGTCTATGCGCAACTTGGACGCCGGCAAAGGCGCCTCCAAGAACTACGACTGTCTTGGCCATTATCGTATCCGGGCTCGTCGGGTTCTGTGAATCCTGAAGTTGGCGAAGTCCGAAGCTGGCAAAAGTAGCGTGTAAGCCCAGCCTAGGAATGTGCTGTGTAGGGGATGCGATGAGGGTTGCTTGGTCAAGGAAGGATTGGGGAATAAGAGGTTCGACAACAAGATAAAATAAATCTAAAGTTTGTATTGTATTGGAATATCATATCCCAAGCGAAGAAGAAGAATTTCGTCGCCATCAGGATGTCCGGGAGGGTCTTTCTTTTTATACGTGAAGGCTCTTGCCTGCTGTATGTTATACAAGGCACTGCATATCGAGCACTTACACTACATTCGACCCCTTGTTTTACTGTGGGAGGGTCTTGTAGCCTTCCGAGATCTGTTTCTTATAAATTATGTATCTTCCTATCTGGACTATAAACGAATGGTTCGGCGGTTAGATAGATCGGTACAAGAAGGAACTTGTAATAATCAGCCCATGAGCTCCACAAATACGGGGTTCATCTCACCCCGGGGACCCCCGAGCAACGCCAGGTCAGATTAGGGTTCTGGGCTCTTGAGGTAATGGATACGGAGCTCCAGATGCCCGCGCCGTTAACCCCCATCGAACACTGTCCCCTGGCACTAATGAATAAGCCATTTCATAGGCCATGTTTTGTTCTTCATACGTACTAGGTATCTTGAGTTTTGACCCTAGTGCAGTGCGACCTCGACATCCCAACCGACCTTTGTCGCGGCACTTCCCACGTGGCATACAGCGGATACAGCGGCTTCAACAGTTCTCTGAAATGGTCGTCTCCGAATGCATTGCTAGCGGTCATGTTAGCCAGCTTTGGGCTCAGAAGATTTCGGGCATGTGATTATACAATATCAGCACTTCGTTACTAATCATACAACAAAATTTGTAATACTGACTAATATAGATCTTGCCAAGAGGCGGCGTTCTTAGCCCTTTAAGTTATACCTTATCAAAGGGTTGATGGTGAGCGTATGGAAGAGATAAGAATTTCCAATTTTAGTTAATGGCTTCGGTCCCGAAGCTTCGGAAGAAAGTGGACCTTTAAAGGCGTCGGCGGTTCGCTTCTACTCGCTACGAGCTCGGCGACGTAGTTACCGATGCCAAGCTGATCATTTAGACGGACGCTGAGATGGCCGATAAAACGGCTTTGTGGCTGCTGCTACCTACGTGGCTGTCGACCTGGGCCTAGTGTATTATCCCCCAAATCCGGAGAAGGCTGATGCAAAACTAACGCAAGCCTCCCTAAGACGTCCCCAGTACAACTCTCAGGGATTATTACAGTTAGCGTCATACAAGCCCACATATCCCGAATTTCTTTCGCTGGCTTGATTGGTTGACATATGGAATTATGTTACGACGCACCAGTCTTTCTGCAGCCTCCCCCTTCTGTGGCTGGGGGAATACTAAGGGGCCGTGTGGGCCTACAAATGCTGTGAAGGGCATTGTAAAGGTCATGGGGTTATGTTACGACGCACCAGTCTTTCTGCAGTCCCCCGCCCTTCTGTGGCTGGGGGAATACTAAGAGGCCGTGTCGGCCTAAAAATGCTGTGAAAGTCCAATTTAGGGAATATTATCACTGGCCCGATTGGTTGACATATGGGAATTATGTTACGACACACCAGTCTTTCTGCAGTCCCCCCCCCTTCTGTGGCTGGGGGAATACTAAGGGGCCGTGTCACACGGCCCGTGTGGGCCTAAAAATGCTGTGAAGTCCAATTTTAGAGAATATCGAGAATGTCTTTCGCTGGCTTGATTGGTTGACATATTACTATGGAATTATGTTACGACGCACCAGTCTTTCTGCAGCCCCGGCCCTTCTGTGCGTGGGGGAATACTAAGGGGCCGTGTCATACGGCCCGTGTGGGCCTAAAAATGCTGTGAAGGCTGCTGCATTGCATCCTTGGTTGGTATACGGAATTATGTTACGCCGCACCAGTGTTTCTGCAGCCGCCGCCCTTCTGTGCATGGGGGAATTCTAAGGGGCCGTGTGGGCCTAAAAATGCTGTGAATGTGAAGGCGGCGGGAGGCACTCATTCTTCGATTGGTTGACATATGGAATTATGTTACGACGCACCAGTCTTTCTGCAGGCCCCCCCCTTCTGTGGCTGGGGAATACTAAGGGGCCGTGTGGGCCTAAAAATGCTGTGAAATATTCGGTCCGCGGACATTGATTTGGTTGACGTACGGAATTAATTGATGAAGGTTGTCACTTGATGGAAAACCTACAAATTCTGGCCCGACCTATTCGTGCTCGGACCCGATGTTACAGGGCGGATACCTTGTTCAGGTATTACTTTCCTATGAATTGTATAGCAATACACTGACCACCAGCAAGTCAATCGTACCTTAATGTCAAGAAAAACCGGGGCATGTATTGCGCTAACTGCAATAATCTCTAAGAGTTGTATTTCTCAGAATTTCAGTTTAACTATAGCTAGTCTACGTTCGCCGTAAACTCTTCTAACTAGGTGACGATCAAGAAAATCCGGGGAAGCTTGCCGCTTGACTTCAAACGGCTTTAGTCGAACGTTAGCGTTTTCCGGATTCCAAGGGCAGGAGGGATAATACGGTATGCAGGAATCCCTTCCTACATATCGCGTGGCAGAAGAGAAGAGAAACGACCCCATGTCCTTGCAGACTCTCCTGGCCCGAAGTCCGGTGTTATATATCTAAACTCTCATCAGCTGATACAGCATACGGTGTTACCCATGCATGGAATGACCAGAAAACATTCTCGGCCTGCATTTTGGCAAGCGGTGGTAAGGAGACGGCGGAAAACTGCAGATCACGGCCGTGTTACCTGGGAGAAAAGATCGCAACCTATATCATGATGCCGGCCTCAGTGCTAGACGAACCCAAGCAGGACTTGAAGATAGGGCTAGGTAGAGCATGCGAAGACACTAGCAGTGACGCGAGAGGATGGCAGTACGATATCCGCGGGTTCAGCTGTTATGCCAATATGATATTCGCTCAACTAATTAGATGCTTTAACAGACATTCTCACACCAAAAGTAGCCTCTCCATAGCGTTCTAACATTGGGTATGTCATGAAGTAGAAAGCCGCATGTGGCCCGAAGAGGTTCTACATTGACCACTGTGGGTCTGGTTGCCCAGGTACCGAGGAGAAGAATATATGAGTTCACATGAAATTCTATGGTGACGAGGTAAGCCGCTTCCTTGTAGCTCTATGAGGCCCGGGATGTTCTATACTCTACGGTGGCAGGATGCCATTCATATAATGCAGTAAGTATGTTGTTCGAAGGTGGTGAAAAGGCTTCAGAAGCTCCAATGAACCCCTATATAGTACATAGGGATATCCGTGCACTACGTAATAAAGCGGGGACTAGGAACAGAGCTTATTCCGCATCCAACCAATCCACGGGAGGAGATGTCTCTACCCCTCCCTGCGTTGCCCTTTCGGGAAATTCCTCAACGCATGACGCCCTGGCTTTGGAGCCGAACCCCGCCGGCTCTATCCCCAACAACAGGAACGACCCCCCGACTAGTAACCCAGGTAGAATCCCCCTCTCACGTAATACTACCGACGAAGCTCAATATATACTCAAGTAGGCGAACAACATCCGACATTGCTGGCTGTCATCTAACTTGGAGAACGGGCATACCCAGAACAAGACTTCGGACGCAAGTTGAACTTTTCCGTACCTATCTCCTCACTTCAAAAAGACGACAGGCAAGATGGCGACCAGCGAGGCATTCCAGAAGGCGGCGGAAGACTCCAAGAAGCTGACCAGCAAGCCTGATAACGATGACCTGCTCGACCTGTACGGTACGTCGTCCATCCATCGGCACTCCCCTCCCTCCCGCGCAGCTCTCGCCCGTTCGTCCATTGCGAAGCGCAGGGGATGAGAGAGCCACAGGCAAAGACTAGCTAGCTAACGCCGAAGCCAACCAGCTCTCTACAAGGTCGCCAACGGCGAGGACTTCAGCAAGGCGTCTGCTCCGGGCATGTTCGACCTCAAGGTACATACACACCGGCCCAATACCTCCTTCGAAGAAGATGGCTGGCCCACAAACATACGTAGTCATGTGTAGCTAACAGGATTCCTTTCTCCCTTAAAACAGGGCAAGGCCAAGTACAACGCCTGGAAGAAGGTGGTGGACGAGGGCGCCAAGCCAGAGCAGGCACAGGAGAAGTACATCGCCAAGGTCGAGGAGATGAAGACCAAGTACGGCTACGACGAGAAGAAGGTGCCCGAGGCCGTCGGCAGTTCCTAGATGAAACGAAAATTGGGCTTGCGAGGATGAAAACCCGGCTGTCGATCTCATGAAGCATTTGGCATTAGCTCTGCTCCACAGTTTTGTAGGCGAGAGACGCGGAAAGATATACCCTTCATCATATGAGCAATAATATATTCGCGAGTCTTGAAATATGGATTCTCTTGGCCCACGCTTTGGGAAATGTCCGTGGTGCTTGTGAGACTGTTGACCTTCCCGTTCAGATAACTATGCGTCGCACGCATCAGGGTAAATGTAGACCAACGCTCATGAGCAGGGGTATGTATGCCGTAACCACCCGCAGACCTTCTGTCTCTGGACCATCCACCGCAAGCCCAAGACATGCCCATCAATCCACGTCACGGATCTTCCCACGTCTGTCCCTTCCAATCCGGCTCGCTGTAATTCGCCGTAGCGACCCAGGGCACCTCGTCGTCGCCGTACCGCTGCAGGGGGAGGCTATAGGGAACCCGCAGGCCCACGAGGGGCCCGTCGCCGCCGAGGTCGTCCCTGCCCGGCAGGTCCCTCCCGAACGTGCCGACCATCCTCGCCCCGCTGCCCGCGAGCAGCTCGGGCCAGACAAGCAAGCCGATCTCCCAGGACGCGATCCTGATCTGCCCGGAGCCGCTGTTCGTCGCCGCCTCGCCCCAGGCCTGCTTGGAGATGTTGGCGGACGTCAGGAGCGCCCAGTCGATCGCGGCCCTCCCGTCTTCCCCGTCCCCGTCCCCGCCGCAGTAGCGGATGTACGTCTTGATGTGCGGCGCGGCGCGCTTGCGGCCTCCGTCCCGCGCGGGCCCGTCCTGCACTTTTATGTGGCGTGATTGGTTAGTTTACTTGGACCAGGTTAAGTAGGTAGATCGACTTGGGGGGCGGGGACCGGAAGGGAAGAGGCACTCGGGGATCTGGATTCCGGAACTTACAAACACCCTTATCGCAATCGTTGGCCCAGTGGCAGAAGATGGGCCTCAGGTACTGCAGCTGCTTCTTCTGCTGCGCCGACTGCACCTTCGTGTGTATCGAGCCGCCCGAGGAGTAGCCGTCGAGGGACCGGCGAATCTCGTCGGCGGTCGGGAACACGACCCTGAAGTCCGGCTTCGGCTTTTCCCCCGTCCCCGTCCCCGCCGCCGTTGCCGACAGCGCCTCGAAGAGCGTGCGTCTCAGCCAGGCGTCGCTCGCCCCCAACGTCGCGATCGACGACACCTGCGCCACGATCTCCGCGTTCCTCTTCCCCGCCGCCTGCTGGTGGTGGAGGCAGGGGACGGTCCTCAGGGCGTGCCTGGCGGCGGCCCACCCCCACCGCGTCGCCTGCGGCTCGTCGTCGACGTCGTGCTTGCCCGGCACGCTGGCGACGAGGGCGCCGCGCACGGCCGAGAAGTCGTACCTCCGCAGCTCCTTGACCAGGGGCCCGCAGACATCGCGCTTCGCGTTGTAGGCGCGCAAGTAGTTGAGGAGGTCAGCCTTGAACCTCTCCCCGCTCCCGATCGCTGCCCCGTCGGTCGCCTCGATCTCGACGGCATCTTCCCGGGCGGCGGAGGCGGAGGCGGAGCGGGGCAGGATGGGCGAGATCCAGGCCCCGTTTGTCATATTCGTCCAGTCCTTGGCGATCATGTTAGCCGTGTGTATGATGACCTGGGCTGTGTCGTCGTGTCTGATCAAGATGAGCATTTTCGAGTGGTGCGTCCCGAACATTTCTGGCATGAACGCCGTATGGAGCTTGACATTAATGTATTGGGCCGCCTGTTGCTGTTTTGATCGTCAGCATAGGGCGCCTTGACTTGGTGATACCTCTATAACAAGGCACAGCTGCTGGCGCCGCTCATTACATCGTGATCGGGGAAATCTAGACGCGAATGATTTCTTCCATGGGTAGAACAGAAACTACGTGTACAGAGTCGCTTGTGGACCCTACTGCATTTTCTTGCTCCAACAAAGCAGAAGAAGCCATGTTATCTAACGTTTATACCATCCTCGCTTCCAAACAGAACCACCAAATGGTGATAGAGGCGAGAGCCAGGCAGGTGTGAATGAGGTCTTACCTCGAGAAACAGTCTGTTCGGGTCTTCTCTCTTCCAGAAACCGTGGACGATATGGACCTTGGTAAGAGACCTCGTGTCTTCATCGAAGTGGCTCATGAGGAAGTCTACATCATGCAAGTAGTTGAACTCCCAGCATTCAGCGATAAGCGGATCCCCGAGCAGGTCTCCGAGGGAGACGGCATCGGTGTTGGACTCCTGCGGGAGGTCGCGAATCGTCGTCAGCCGGAACGGCGACGGGATCAGCACGCGTTCGGCCGCCTCCTTCTTCCTCCTCGTCGGAGGACTGACTGCGCGCGATAAGGATTTTGGGATCCGAGCCGGATCTCCCCTGGCGCCGGGTCCTCCGTCCCCACCACTGAGGCGTCGGCGCTTTGCTGGGGGTTCTGCCATTTTAAGGTGACGATGGCGTGTGGTTGATATGAGCGAGCGGCTTGGTTGTAGGTTTAAGTGACGGGAACAACACAAAGGCCAAGTTAGTATCCGGGTAGGGGGTCCGAAGACGGATACCTGCATCAACGCCGGTGCCTTGTAAACGTGGGCCTGGGATCCGTAGGGAGGTCCGGAGACGTTCCGCTCAGTCTAGACAACCACGTTCTGTGTAATCTCTTGCGTGGGCTCCCACAAGTGTTGTTTCACGAGGTTGGCTGTGTGTGGCTTGGCGTCTCACTGGCTGTTGCCCACTGTGGTTGGCGTACGTGCTTGCCAGTCGGACGCAGCACAGCAACACAATAAGCGGAAAAGACGAGGGCCTGACGAAGGAAAGAAAGACCTGCCTATCTAAAGGCGAAATGAGCATCAGAATACGGCGCCATCAACGACCCTACCAGATGCCGAATAATGCTTACAATGCACATAAGGAGAAGGAAGCCACAGCAATTAGTGCCGTGGCTTGATGTCGAGGATTAGGTTCCCCTTTTGACTCGGAACGGATAACTTTGTATGCGAAAGACATATGCATAAACCGCAATAAGAGTCTCGAGTCCAGTGCATTCGTATATGAAAGTATACCGTATTGGGCCGGGGGGGAGGGGGGGCGCAATAACGGCACCTAGTAGCCCCAAGGTACCCACCCACCGACCCTATTACCTACCATACATGTATGTAACTTTCGAAGTCAGGAACAGCGGTTGTACGACGGGTCCCCTGTTCCCAGCTGGACCAGTAGAGACCAGCCATACTGAAGTTTGGAGTCTAGATCATTCATGGCACACAGGTGGTCCTTTTTCCTCTTAGTGTTTGGACCTTTCTCACCTCAGAAAGCCAGTATTTATTATTATTCGTGTTTCCTCTCCTAGTACCGCCTAAACCGACTTTTTTGAGAAGCGAGGGACGGCCCGTTGACTATCTTATGGACTTCATTATTCCCCTTCGAAGGCGAAGATAAGGCTCATTCCATATCTCTGCTGCCGATATTCTCATCTTTATTCCTCCTCCTTGTAGCTCTGGCTTGAATTCTACTTCGTACAAACCGAGGACCTCGATGAACTAACTAGGTACAGCCCGTGACGCGCGGTACCCCCTAAAAACTAAACCCCTTTCCCGCCTTATCCAAAGTACCAATCAATACGGAATCCGGTCGCCTAGCGGGCTGACGACTTTTCGTATCCTGTTCCCTCTATAATTAATCCTTTACCACCCATCACACGCGCCAGCCCGCGCTCTATCTCGTTGCTGGCATTTTGACCTTTCGGCAACGCACGCCCGTCGGCACACGACCCAACACTGCCCATCGGCCCAGTTCACCGGATCCGTTACAAAGACGTTCGTTAGACCTTCGCGATATCTCCTCGCAACCCGGTCCCATGAGGCTGTCTACTATTGCCCTGTTCCTAGGCGCTTCCGCCTGGGGAGCAGCCCAAGCAAATGATGCAGAAACAGACCCTGACCCCGAGCGGGAAAACACCGTGTTCAATGGACAGAGCGTCCCTCCTCTACTCGAACTGACCCCCGACAACTTCGAAAAGGAGACCAAAGCGTCGAAGAATTTAGTGGTAAAATATTTTAGGTGCGCGCGCTACCCATCCCAGTTCCCTACCTTCTCCCGTTCAGCTCCCCGTACTTTATAGATGTCTGCTCATCTACGGTCGCTGGGGGCGCCAGCTTCATATACACGCTTCGTGTTGACAGTCTGCTAACTGCTGTTCAAGTCCTTGGTGCCCTCATTGTATGGATTTCGCTCCGACGTATCAGACCCTATACGAGTACTATTACACGTCCAAGGTCCCGACCGACTCGGGCGAAATTCCCTTCGAAAAGTTTTACGACATAAGATTCGGCGCGCTAAACTGTGTTGCCTATGGCGACCTGTGCACTCAGCACAGTATTACTTCATATCCTCAGACCTTGTTGTTCGTAGATGGCAAAAAGGCCGACGTGGTTAAGGGCAACAAGAACATGACCATGATCTCCGGGCTTGTCGAGCGCGCATTGGAAGAACAGAAGCCTGGTACCCGACCGAAGGACCTCGTGCTGCCCGAACCTGGCGCTACTTCAACACCGTCCGCTCAGGTGGTCGAAAAGGCCGACAAGGCCGACAAGACCGACAAGGCCGACAAAACCGACAAGGCTGACAAAACCGACGAGGCCGGCAAAGCCGACGAGGTCGGGTCCACCAAATTTGCGTCCGAACCGTCCAAGGATACTCCTGAACTCTCCAAGACCGAGGCCAAGAAACCGGCCAAGCCTACTGTTACTCCCAATCCACAGGGCGTGTCCGTCTCCCTTTCAGCCGAGAGCTTCCAGACTCTTGTGACCATGACACAGGAGCCATGGTTCATCAAGTTTTACGCGCCCTGGTGCCACCACTGCCAGGCTATGGCCTCGAACTGGCAGCAGCTGGCCAAAGAAATGAAGGGCAAGCTCAACATTGGCGAAGTCAACTGTGATGTCGAATCGAGGCTGTGCAAAGACGTACGGCTTCGAGGCTACCCTAGCATTCTCTTCTTCAAGGGTGGCGAGCGGGTAGAATACGACGGTCTTCGCGGCCTGGGCGATTTCGTGCAATACGCCGAGAAGGCTTTGGACATTTGCAACGGTGTTCAGGACGTTGATGCCGCCGCCTTGGAGGCGCTTGAGAAGAAGGAGGACGTCATTTTCGTCTATTTCTACGACCACGCCACGACGAGCGAAGACTTCATGGCCCTGGAAAGACTCCCACTGAGTCTTATTGGCCATGCCAGATTAGTCAAGACCCGGGATCCCGCGCTGTACGACAGGTTCAAGATTACGACGTGGCCAAGGCTATTGGTTTCCCGAGAAGGACGCCCGACCTACTACACCCCCCTGACTCCTGGCGAGATGCGGAACACGCATCAGGTGTTGACTTGGATGAAGTCGGTCTGGTTACCTATCGTCCCCGAGATGACAGCCTCAAACGCTCGGGAGATCATGGACGGTAAGATCGTGGTGCTTGGAATTCTGAACAGGGAAGACGAAGAGTCCTTCCAGAGCGCCAAGCGTGAGATGAAGACGGCCGCGAACGAGTGGATGGACAAGCAGATACAGTTGTTCCAACTCGAGAGACAGAACCTCAGAGATTCCAAGCAGCTTCGTATCGAGGAGGCAGAGGATCGAAACGACCAACGGGCTCTGCGGGCGGCCAAGAGCATCCGTATCAGCATGGACAAGTCGGACCGCAAGGAAGTCGCTTTTGCGTGGGTCGACGGCGTTTTCTGGCAGAGATGGATTCGTACCACCTACGGCATCGATGTTAGGGACGGAGAACGGGTCATCATCAACGACGAAGACGTAAGTTCAACAAGTGATTCTCGGGTCCATTCGCATATTTGCTAACGTAGATCAGAACCGACGATACTGGGACACGACAATCACCGGGAACTACATCATTCCCTCCCGAACTTCGATCCTCGAAACCATATCGAAGGTCACGGCTTCACCGCCCGAGATCAAGCCCAAGCTCACCATCTCGAGCATTGAGAAGATCATCTTTGATATCCGCATGACCCTCTTCGAACACCCGTACCTTAGCGGTGGTTGTATACTGGGCCTCACCCTCGGCATATTCTCCTTATTCAGGGGACGTATTCGGAGAAACCGGGCAGCCTTCCGTTTAGACGAGAGCATCCCCATCAAGGAGCTGAGGGAGGGTCTCCTCGGAAACACCGTCAACGGCAAGACGGACTGAAGACGTTGATTTCTTGAAAAAGAGTTCAAGCAGTCTACGGCGGACTCGAGGACGTTAAGAACCAGCTAATGAAGGGGGGGAGGGGTTTCGGAGTTTATGTCAAGCGGGAGTTTCTGTATATTACTCTCTTGTTCGTCACGCTTTGCACCTGTCGCGCACATACACACGCATACATATTACACGCACCCCCAGAGAGAGGAGACTCGCATAGAATCCCGTATCGACCGCACTCGCCCACCCACAAAACGGCGCGCCTGTTTCTTGGTTTCCTCTGGATACGGGAATGACTTTTTGGTTTTTCTTTCTTTGTTTTTGTATCGGCACTCAGCTTACGCACGGGGGGAAGGGGGTCTGTTTTTGGCGTCGGCAAAATGGGCAAGGCGACGACGATTAACGGAGCGGAGGGATTAGGTGGATCGAAGGGGAGGGGGGTAGAGGGGAGCAAGGAGGAGGAGGTGGTGGTAGGGGCATCAACCCGGCCGACGTAGATGCGCCACGGCGGTGGGCGAACGTCCGGAACGGTGGGTATGCCAAACCGACGCCGCCGCCGCCGCCACCACTAGAGACTTTCTGTAAGCGTTCGGCGGAATGCGCGGGGCCGGATCCGTGATAGATACCTAGACAGGCGGATGGTCTGGATGGATCGATGGATGTGTGGGCGGGCATTCGGGGAGCGTCCTAGCAAGCAAGCAAGCCATACCGCCGTCCTCGCCCGCCCTCGTAATAATACTGCTATTCGTTACCGCTTCCCGTTCTGTTCCGTGAAACTGTGCCGTCCCACGCCGTCCCTTGCTGCTCCTATCGACTGTGCGTATGGGTTTGCATCGCCGCCTTCGTCGCTCATCTGCTTTCTTAGGTTCTCTGTATAGTGCGTTTACGGACTCGTATGAGCCGTAATAGGTACCTAGGTAGGCACGCACTCATCCTCAATCTATCAAAAGACGGGGTCAAGTGAGCTTAAATCCGAATAAAGCTTATACGCACTGAATTCCCATTTTACTCTTTGCTACGAATACACTAGGCCGTGCATATGGGAAGCAGTCTACTTCGTATCTATCCACTTCCCTAGCCCTCCATAATTTCCCACGCAAACAAGGACATCGCTCCCAATTGCCGACAGAAAATAGAATGAGACGACCTGGGGGAGGGAAGAGGTTGAGGGGGGGGTTAGACAAGAAGAAAGTCCGAGATACTCGCAACCATCCTGTCAGCAAGATCTAAGCACCAAGAGCAAGATAGACCCAAGCCGCCGCCGACAAACCTGTCCGTCGGCGCGTCTCTATTCCCGTAGTGCCGCCTACGTCCCTGGTTTTCTCTCTCTCTCACTTTCTCACGTGTAGATCTCCTCGGTGGCGAAGTTCAGCCCGACACCCTCCATGGCGAGGTCCTGGCCGAGCTCCTCGAGGAAGTGGAGCGGCATCTCGACGAGGGTGCCGCGGACGCGGCTGAGCCACTCCTTGACCTCGCGCACGCCGCCGGGGAACTCGTCGCGGACGACGTGGCCGTACTCGACGCGGCCCTTGGTCTCGCCCTCCTTGTACTTGACGCCGGGGATGATGAAGCGGCGACCGAAGAAGTTGTCGTACTGCTCCCAGTTGCGCACCTGGTCCGATGGCACCGCGTGGAATACCTTGTCAAAGACCTGCGTGTTGGTGCGCGCCGTGCCGAGCCAGAGGTCCCAGAACTTCTGCGTCATCGGGTCCGCCACGAGCCGGTCGCCGCGCGAGCCCCAGTCGTAGTCCTGCGGGTCCACGCTGACCGGCGTCCAGCCGCGCGTCGGCCTGTCCCAGCGCTGGTCCGGAATCAGCCCGATGTGCTTGCGGTAGATGTAGCGGCGCAACGAGGCCGCGAACTTGCTCGCCGTGAAGGGGCGGCCGTCCATGGTCGTCTCGACGGGTTCCGGGTCCTCGATGACGACGGCGATCTCGCTGTCGTGGTTGCCGAGCTGCGAGCGGTCGTTGATGTTGGCCGACCCGCAGATGACGATCCGGTCGTCGGCAATCAGTACCTTGGAATGGATGTACAGCTCCTCGGAGACGAAGGCGTTCATCTCGTCCTCCTCGTTGCCGTGCCAAGGGACGTCGCGGATATCGGTACCGCCCTCCATGTAGCAGCTGGAAACCGTGTCCCAGGTCCGGTTTTCGACCTTAGCAGCGGCGGATTGGTAGCGCTCATATGGCCTGTCCGAGCGCCCTTGGCCATACGCCTCTTCACGGCCACCACCGTACCCCTCGTGTCGACCCTCGTGTCGACGTCCGTAGTCTTCACGTCGACCACCGTATTCCTCGTATCGACCACCATAGTCCTCACGTCGGCCTCCATAATCATCGCGTCCTCCATATTCGTCACGGCCGCCATACCTTTCACGACCACTATGTCTTTCGCGGCCTCCGTCGTATCTACCGCCATACGAATCATCGTAGTCACGTCTCGGTCGTCCGTACTGCTCGTCTGAGCGACCCTCGCTATAGCCGTAGCGGTCTCTTCTATCGCCCTCCTCATAATCCCGGCGGAGCTGGCCGTATTCATTATAGCGGCCCTGGTCGTCGTATTCGCGGCGATCCTCTCGGTAACCGCCCCCGTAGCCACGGTCGCCATCACCGCGCTCTTCATAGGTGCGGCCGCCGTAGCCCTTACGGATCTCGCCGTGTCTGTTATCATAGTCCCGTCTGGCCTGCTCATACGAGACGCCGGCTTCGCGCTCAGCTTCTCTCATGGCCGAGGAGATGTTGATGCGATCGTAGTTGCGGAGGTTGAAGAAGTGGATGTAGCGGCCCCAATCCCGCACACCTGCCTGCTGCAGCGATTCGATGATGCTGTGACCGCCGCGGCAGATGCTGTTGTACTGGAATTCCATGATAGCACGGGTGCCAAGAGCGTCATCAGACTTCAGGTCCCCGGGGAAAGCCGGTACAGCCGGCATGACGACGATGATGTGGAAGTTTTCGCCGTTTTTGTGGGCACGCACGATCCGCGAGACGATGGCGGAACCAATCCTATTCTGGACAGGACGCTGCTCATCCGACGTGGCCGTAATGAAGAACTATTAACTGTCAGCGTACTCGACGCCACTCTGATTTCCTCTAAGAGCGGCGAACCTGATTCTCAATGTAGACGAAGTGTCTTGCATTTTTAATGATTTCGATATACGCATTCGCGATTGAGTGTTCCGTAGGATGTCCCCCAGACCATTCACAGGAACTGAAATAACCAATTAGCCAATATACCCACGGACGCCAGCCAAATAGAAACTCACCTTCTGCAAAGCTGAATCAAGGCCTCGCGATCCTCATATTCATCCTCGCCCATGACCCTCCGGAATCCCCTTTGGAAGCGTTCCGACACGTCATCAAGCGTATGGTGACCTCGGCCGCCACTTCGGAATCCCCTTTGGAAGCGTTCCGACACGTCATCAAGCGTATGATGATGACCTCGGCCGCCACTTCGGTGCAACTCAATCCGCTCGTACTTGCCGGGATCCTTGGCCGTGTACTTCTCGTCAAAGATGAAGTTCCTGAGAGCACATCAACAGGCTGTCTAGGCTGGGGGCTGCAGGTCTGGAAAAAGAAGCGTAATTTCACAGAGTAGAGGGTGTCCTTCGCGAGTTAGTGGAACTTACCATCGGTCCATAAAATGTTCCAGGAGACTGTGAACGATAGGACCCGTCATGGAAACCGTGACATCAGACCAGCCCATTCTAGAGCTCTTGGTTCGGTCGACTGTACTTTCGTAAGCGACACCGGATTTGCCATGCGACGTGATTTTCACCTACGCTGGTTATGATTCCAGTTATTGACTCCCTCGAAGTCGAAGACCCGGGCATTGTTGAAGTCCTGACCTGGAAATAGGATAGCGTCCAGATTTCCGGGGTGGGCATCGGCAATGGGGTGACCTATAGGCGATTCGTAAGCATCGATCTAGTCACGTCCATGATGTGAAGGCTGGCCGTACTCGACGTGTCCCATCTCCCAAAGCCTAGCCTTCCGTTAGTGTGCGTCTGCCCGTAGCATCTGGAATCGTCTACCCACACATATCCAACCCTCCCATGAAGACGAGCCTGCGATCAACGATACACAATTTCTCGTGGTGAGCCCAAAACAAGACACTGTCGCCAACCGAGCCGTACAGAGATGCCAAGGCGTCGGTGGAGGCTTTGGCAAGCGATAAGGGATTCAGCGACATGCCGGCGAAGCTATTCGACAGTTCCTTCCTGTTCGGAACGTGATCGGGATGTCTAAACACCTTGACGTTCGGGTGCAAAGCCTCCAGGGCATGCTTTGTGTGCTAGAGCAACTAATCAGTCATGGCCATCATGAACACTGTGGGAATTGAACGCTTACCCGAGAGTCACCTTGAAAAGGACAGGAAGTCAGCAAAGCTATTCACTATTCTGAGGCTCTCCCAAGACGCCGACTCACATGACAGAGCTAGCGCGACCTCCTTGTAAACGATCACACAGACCTGAACGCCTCGCTCCGCAGCAGCCTTGAGCATGTTATCAAGACGATATTTCTCATTGCGGGCAGGAGGTCGGCGAAGATAGAGCTCAGGGCTTAGCCACCAATCGAGAATATAGATGCTCTCCCTCGCCTCTGTTCCATGTTAGAGGAATGGCAGCAGTACGGTAAGAAAAAGGAATGGTAATCACGTGTACATGCTTACCTTCGAGGGCCATGGAGACGGCCCAGAAATACGAGGCGCCATCGACGTACCACTTGACATGACCACTAGACTTTTCAAAGGCGGACTGAAAGCGGTGGTCGGTGTTTGGATGGAGGCATTCGGTTTCGTGAGAATGGGAATGTTCGTCCTCCTCAACCAACTTGTCCTTGATGTCCTTGATGGCGTCGCCCGCCTTACGGAGGAAGCTGTCAAAGGCCATGGTCGGTTTTGCAGGGGCTAAGGCCGAAGATGGGGAGGGTTAAGAATAGTTCAATGGGCACGTGAGGCCAAAATGTCATTAGAAAACGAGTGTAAAAGTAGATAAATATAAGTGGAAAATACGGAAGCGAATTCAGACAGGTTCAGGTGTGATGTATGTCAGACTGGAATCACTGGATCGGATGTTACATAGGGCTGACTCGGGAGCCCGGCTATAACAGGTAGAGTGCAGCATAGGGATCACTGGGACAAACCCCAAATTTTTAATAGGGCTACCCTACTGTATGTATACTATAGCTGCTAAATGCAGCTAGGCCGTAAGCTTGGCATATATATATTTTTTTTTATTCGTGTATATGTAACCAAGCTTCCATCCCTATAAAACTTTAAGCAAATAAGTTCATTAATATCTTTACGTATAACCTCTCAGATAGGCGAGCGAGCCGTTTTTTGGCACCCCGCAACAACCGATCCAAATCTCAACCACAACATATCGAATTGATTCAAGTCAACCGTATTCCCTTTCGCGGACCGCATCTACAGCTTTTCAGCAAGTATGCACATAATATCAAAGCTTGTTGCGGACGCCACATCGTCATTCCTGTCTGTCAACCTAGTTGCGACCGATTACCTTTTAACGCGTTCTAGCCAATATTACCTCCATTTCGTACGAATTAAAGCTAACCGACGAGAAATCGTTCAACGATCGAATTTTTAACCTAAACATGCAAACGCTTTTTGTCCGGATGTAAATACGTTGTCATAAATACGTCGAGGAACGTATTAAAGGGCAGATTATAAGGCACGCCGAGGGGTATGTCGCAGGGGCGCATCGGGGTGTTATAAGGCGTATCGTATGGCTTGATTTCGTAACTACTCGATCTTAACCTTTTTTTTTTTTTTTTTTTGGCCGGCAGAAAAGGTAATAATAAGAAAATGCCGTTAATAGCTGCTAAAGGTAACCGTCGCAGGAAGGTTAAGGGGAAGGAATGACGACATGGCGTCCGCAACAAGCTTTGATTGCCATGGTGCCAACTAGGCTTAGTCATCCTCACTATGTATAACGCTGTAGGGGCTCCAGGGGCTCTGTTTCTTCCTTCTGGTTCCCTAGAAGTCAGTCTTCTGTCCTGAATATAGCCGACCTGACCTCTGTTAGAAGTCCGTCCGTGACATTGATATAATATGCATACTTGTTAAAAAGCTGTAAATACGGTCCGCGAAAGGGAATACGGTTGATTTAAATCAATGGAACGCATTATGGTTGGGTTATTTGGGATTGATTAACAGAAAATAATTCCGACTATACTAAAACACTTGAGGCGGTTATTGATTAAAGTAACGATAACCGTTCGGTTTGGTGTTGAGGCGTAATATTGGTGGTGAGTATAGGATTATTGGGATTGGATAAAAAAAGTGGTGGTGGGGCATTTAGCGGTACTCAGCTACAATGTGGCTGGATGCCGGTGCAATTTAGTAGAACTTGCTGGTGCAATTAGTTTTACTTTTGTTGGTAGGTCCCCCATGGAGCCTTAATGATCGGCATGTCCATTCCAAACAAAGACCTTGATTAAAGTTCGAAAGATCCCGCTGGCATTTAGATTTGGAATTGGTATGCGGGGAAAACTGTCGCTGAGGACTGGATCATCGTCGCCGTATCATGGAGTTCTGGTACTAGACTAATTACCCCCGGGCTGTCGACCGGCTGTCAAGGTCGTTCCGCAGGGACGGCAGGGATCTTTCCTCGGTTGGCGGGGCTAGCTAGCGCGACGTCGACTCAAAGTGTAAGTGTACCTGCGTAAGTCGAGATCTGCCGAGAGCTCGGTAGAGCTCGGCTGGATACGCAATACGATGCGGTCTATACGAGGAGCGAGGAGCGAGGAGCGAGGAGGAGCGAGGAACGAGGAACGAGGAACGACGACGAGGAGCTGTCACTATGCACACCAGACCTTTAAAGAGCAAAAGAAACCCTCTCGAATCAGGCACCTTGATGTGACCTAGCCGTTCACTCTAGTCATAGTGGGCTGGGCATCATCTCGTCATGGTTTTTCTTTCCAAGGCCCTCTTTGGCTTGTCGCTTGCTGCAGTCGACGCATTATGCAGCCCAGCGGCGCAGAACCAGACACGCTACAACCCAGCCATACCAGGTTGGCACAGTGATCCTAGCTGTGTCTTTGTGGCCGAACGAGACAATACCACGTTCTGCACCTCATCGACGTTCATGCTCACGCCGGGACTCCCCGTCCATGCCAGCAAAGACCTCGTCAACTGGAAGCTCATCAGCCATGCCCTGTCAAGGCAAAGTCAATACCCAGAATATGACCAATCACTTGCTCAGAGTGACGGCATCTGGGCCCCGACCATCAGGTACCACGAGGGAACCTTCTACATCATTACCATATACAACAACCAGATTCTCTCGAAGAATACTGGGTTGATTTTCAAGACGACGGATCCCTACAGCGACAGTGCGTGGAGCGATCCCATCCGGTATGACGCCGAGCACATCGACCCGGATATCTTTTGGGACGATGATGGCACGGCATACATTGCCACCGCTGGTACCTATCTTCAGACCATCGACCTCGAGACCGAGGTTCTCGGCGAGCCGCGTAACATCTGGAACGGCACCACCGGGGAGTTCCTCGAAGGACCGCACATTTACAGAAAAGACGGATACTACTACCTCATGGTAGCAGAAGGTGGTTCCGGCCTCAATCACTCTGTGACAATCTCTCGGTCAACTGATATCTGGGGACCGTATGAGAGTTACGAGGGGAACCCGGTTGCAACAAACAGGGGCACGAAGGAATACTTCCAGAACGTCGGCCACGCCGACCTATTCCACGACGCCCAAGGCCAGTGGTGGTCGGCAGCGTTGACTTGGCGTTCGGGACCCGAGGGCAAGACGTATCCCATGGGCCGAGAGACGGTGTTAACCCCGGTGACTTGGGAGAAGGGAGGCTGGCCGATTTTCACGCCTGTGCGTGGCGTGGAGAGTGGATGGCAACTTCCCGAATCAAGGGACATCCCTGGAGACGGCATCTTTATTGACGATCCTGATGTCGTTGATTTCCAGCCCAACTCGACCATTCCCATGAATTTCGGCTACTGGCGTTGGCCCGACAGGCAAGCTTACACCGTCTCGCCGCCGGAACATCCTGGCACGCTGCGACTCACGCCGTCGCTTGCAAACATCACGGCGGGCTGGGAGAATTACACGGCCGGTTATCAGATCGTCAACCTCACTATGATCACGCGATTGCAAACAGCCACTTTGTTCGATTACAGCGTCGATGTGTCATTTGCGCCGAAGTCCAGGGATGAGGAAGTCGGTGTGACTGTCTTCTTGAACCAAGTTCAAAACATCAATCTCGGCATCGTCAACCTGCCCAAGGATGTAGCCTCAAACTCGACAACGAAGTCGACGGCGGTCCCTCACTTCCGGTTCCTCGTCTCCGGACTTGGGAGCGACGAGAAAAATATCCCTGCGCCGTCCGTTACGCCAGTCCCTCGGTCGTGGCTTCGCCATCCCATCCGGCTCAATATTCGGGCGGAGAATGCCACACATTATACATTCTACGCTGCTTCTAGCGCTCATCCTGAGATTATCCACAAGCTGGGACAGGCGCCGGCTACAATTGTGAGCGGAGGCATGGGGCCGTTTACAGGTATGATCATGTCTTCCCGCCATTTTGCGCTGAACTGTACTGACATGTTATTATCAGGGTCTCTTTTGGGAGTCTATGCGACGAGCAATGGTGGTGAAGGGGTCACTCCATCATATATATCCCGATGGAGGTATGAAAACATTGCGCAAGAGGTTGCCAGAGGAGTCTTCATCACCCAGTAGGTGGCTTAGTGCTGAGCAGCATTGAGAAAAGGGGCCCTTTGAAGTGGTGGGCACTAAGAGCCATTATTGAGTGCGAGTAGTGAAAGCTCTTTTGCAAAAAAGGTTTAGAGGGCTGACCGTCCCTCTTCTGCCACTAATTCGATTATAGTTCATGATGACGGGGCGGCTTTGGCCTGTACATATACCTAAGACCTACAGGAAATGCAAGCATTGTAGATCCGTCCTTGACTCCTTGTATCTGTACTTCTGAAAACCGGGCTTTTAACAGCGAATTGGATTCAGCGAAAACCGGTATTTAATGGAACACATAACGTTATCCATTTTAGTGCAGTTTAGGTACATGGTAGTATGGTATGCTATATACGCCACCACTAGACCGAGCCACCTACATAGTATAAGTAATAAGCCTCACCGCCTAGACCACCGCGATAGAAATGTCGGCAGTATGAGCTTGCCCCACTAAAATTTTCAAGGTGCAAAGTTGCGAATGTTACGATAGAGGCTGGTTTAGGTAGAGTGCCTATCAATTGCTGCACCTGTTGCGCGCTCGTCGGCTTTTCCAGATATTCCCCGTCGGCACGAGCCACGATGGCGAAGAAGAACTCCCAGAAGCGAGATGCTTTGTCGTCGAGCCGGATCAAGGATGCGCGATTCGCCAATTTCGAGTCCAATCCTCGCTTTAAGCTCCCGTCCAAGAACCGCAGCAAGACCACCATCGACAAGCGATTCTCGCGCATGCTAAGGGATGAAGACTTCACGGCCAGCGCAAAGGTCGACAGGTACGGCCGGAAGCTGAAATCCGACAGCAAGAAGAGGGCGCTGAAGAGTATCTACCGAGAAGAGGACGAAGATGATGAAGACGGAGGCGAAGACGAAGAGAAAGAGGTCGAGGACGACGCCGTGGTTGAGCGGGAGCTCCAGAAAGCCGACGCGAAGTATGACCCGGCTCGTGGCGGCGGCTTCTCATCCTCCGAGTCCGATTCCGATTCCGACGAAGAAGAAGACGAGGAAGAAGCAGAGGCAGAGGTAGAGACAACCGCGGGAATGCAGAGGCTGCAGGATGCACAAGCAGACGTCGAGACTGGAGAGGTTACGAAACGGATAGCCATCGTCAACCTCGACTGGGACCATATCAAATCGACAGACTTGATGGCACTGTTCTCGAGTTTCGTCCCGAAGGGTGGGAGGATTGAGCGGATATCCATCTACCCCAGCGAATTCGGAAAGGAGCGGATGCAACGAGAGGAGCTCGAGGGACCGCCCAGAGAGATCTTCAAGAAGAGTAAGAGGTCTCAAGAAGAGTCCGATCGTGATTCAGAGGACGAGAGCGACGTAGAGGACAGTGAGGAGGACGAGGAAGACGAAGAGAAGATCAAGAAAGAAATCATCAAGGAGGGCGACGATGAAGATTTCGATAGCGATGCTCTCCGGGCCTACCAGCTCGACCGGTTACGGTACTACTACGCCGTTATGGTCTGCTCCGACACCAATACGGCGCAAAAAATCTACGAGGCAACAGATGGCACGGAGTATCAATCATCCTCAAACTTTATCGACCTCCGCTTCATCCCAGACGACGTCACGTTCGACGACGAGCCGAGGGACGAATGCGATCAGGTCGGGGCAGACTACAAGCCCACCGAATTCGTCACCGATGCCTTGCAACACTCCAAGGTAAAGCTTACTTGGGATATGCACCCAGAAGAAGTAGCACGGCGGGAGGATATCAAGCGAGTATTCACCGGGAGCCGGTCCGAGCTCGAAGAGAACGATATGCGAGCGTATCTTGCCAGCGACAGCGAGGACGAAGATGGCCCGGCAGAGGAGACCGAAGGGGCAGGGCAGCAGCCTAAGCTTACCAAGAAGGAATTGAAGGCGCAAAAGATGCGAGAGCTACTGGGTCTGGGCTCCGAGCCTTTGGCAAAGCCCTCAAGATCCGGGCCTGTAGGGGAGGTGCAAGTTACCTTTACCCCCGCGTTGATGGGCGGAGACGATAGTAAGAAGAAGCAGGAACCAGAAGAGGAGACGACGATAGAGAAGTATATGCGCAAGGAACGCGAGAGGAAGGCGAAGAAGAAGGAGAAGGTGTTGGCGAAACGGCACGGAGTAGATCCAGATGCGGAGCAGGAGGACGAGCCGGCTCAGGGAGACGGAGAGGATCTCGGCTTCGACGACCCTTTCTTCACGGCGGAGGAGCCCGTCAAGACCCACAAATCCTCCGATAGGAAAGAGGAGCGCCGTAAAAAGCGGGAAGCGAAGGAGGCCGAAACCGCCGATAATGCGGCTCAGAGGGCGCAGCTCAAGGAGATCATGCGCGACGAGACGCAGGGCGCGGCAGGCCGCCTCGGCCACTTCGACATCAACGAGATCAGGCGGGCGGAGAAGCAGAAGGCCAAGAAGCACAAGAAGAAGAAGGGCAAGAAGGGCGCCGACGAAGAGGACCGCGCGGGCCTGCAGGAGGGCTTCCAGGTGGACGTCAGCGACGACCGGTTCAGCAAGCTCTTCCGCGACGAGAAGTTCGCCATCGATCCCTCGCACCCGCAGTTCAAGGCCACGGAGGGCATGAGGCAAATTCTGGAGGAGGGACGGAAGAAACGCAAGGCCGGCGCCGACGAGGAGCTCGACGGGGACCGGCCGCCGCGTCACCCCAAGGAGGGGTCCTCGAAGAAGCAGAAGGTCAAGGAGCCGCCGAGCGATGACCTCGCGAGTCTCGTCGAGTCCGTGAGGCGGAAGGTCAAGAGTAAGAAGAAGGACGATTAGCCAAAATCAGAAAATAAGTCGGGATACTCCTTGGTCGGATTCCAGCCTTAACATAGGCTAGCTATAAGCTGTCCTGAAGATACCCTTTTATCCTTTTGTCCGTGTCCCACCACGTTAGCACGCATGAATAAAATCCCAGCACGCTTAAGGATAGCTTGCTTTGAAATGGACGCGGCTTGTCGTCAATTAACCAACTCCACCCGCGTATGTTGTATGCTTTGTCTCTGTCGCAAAAAAATCGCTTGCCACTAGGTCCTTACCTATGTATCTACGTAAATGAGCCCTCACACAGAGCCCAAACAACTAGCCCAGTGCCAAGACTTGACGGATGCACCGGGCGCCTGCTAATAATAAATAGGCCGAACCCGAAGTCAGGATCGCAGGGTTGGCCGTGGCCAAGACTCGGCCCCGACCTTCTTCGAAATGTCTTGGTACCACGTGATTGCATCGCCCCAAGCCAACCATTAGCCGCCGCGCGGACCGTTGGCTGCTTGTAATGACGACTTGTTTCATTCTTCCCTCCTATAAAAACGAACAATGCGTTCGGTCAATCTTTTGTACATCATCCTCCCGTCATTCGCTATTACCGGATTATCTACTGGAATCTAGGGACCATCATTTTTCAGCGTAGAGAGCACGCCCAAGGCGGGGGCTTCCGATTCCCTGGACGAGCGTAACTTGGTCAACTCACATAGGCTCTCCCGCCCGCCCTCCCTCCCTTCGTCCAACCTCTGAGGCCATAGAACGCAGCGAGCTGGAAAAGCACCCGTTGGCAGACGGACACGCTATGTTGGAACAGTTGGGCTTCGGGAGGGAAAACCGCGAATGTCTCAGCAACGCAACCTTCAAATATATTCGGAGTGAGGCTTACTCCTTTGTCCATTGACTTCCTACCTCATCTCCGCACGAATGGTGTCCTTCTGACCCTTGTCCAAAATGAACAGCTCCCACGGATCCGATATCCGGACCGTATGACTTCTATACCCTAAACCTGATCGTGTCGGCGGCCTGCAATGGCTTCGCAGCCATCCTGGGAGCGGGTCTCATGACGGCCCACTCGCTACACTTCAGCAAACCTCTAGAGCAGCTCGAGTGCGTATCTAACCACCACCACCACCACCACCACCACTACTACTACTAGTCACCGTCGTTCTGCGTCAGCAGTGGCGCGGGGAGGGGAAAAAAAAAGGGAGATGGCGGGGTCGGTTCGGAGTGGCTAACCCTCGAGGGAAAATTAACAGGATAATGCGCATCTGCCTCCTGCTGCCCTGGTACGCGATCCTGACGATGGGGGCCGTGTACGAGCCCAACGCCTACCCCTTCGTGAAGCCGTGGATCGAGGTCATGCAGGGCTACGCGCTCGCCAACCTGTGGATCCTCATCTGCCGGTTCCTGGCCCCCGAGGGCACCACGGACCGCCGCGACATATTCCTCGCGCCCTTCATGGCGCTCAACAGGAAGCGGCGCATCAGCCTGCGGCGCTACCGCCGCCACTTCTTCTACGTGCTGCAGGGCCCCGTCGTCACCGTGGCCGTCGCCGTGGTCGCCAACGTCGTCGAGGTCAATTCGCACTTCTGCATCCTCGGCCGCAGGGAGGAGCGCGTCATAAGGATGGGGCTCACGGGCTGCACCACCGTCAGCATGACCCTGGCCATGGTCACCGCGATCCGGCACTCGGCGACGCTGCGGACCGAGCTGTGGCCGCATAGGGCCATGTTCAAGATGCTGTCGTTCAAGCTGCTGCTGGGGCTGTACATCATACTCCAGGTGAGCGCCGCCGGCCCATCCCCAATTCCGGCCTGATCCCGAGGGTCATCTCGTTCCCCCCTGCCCGCTTACTCACTCGCGACCCAGGTCATATACATCTTCCTGGACGCCTTCGAGATCCTGAAGCCGTCGAACCTCTTCACGGCCGGCGACCTCGAGGTCGGCATTCCCATGATGGCGACGAGCTGCGAGCTCGCGCTGTTCGCCCTCTTCTACCAGTACGCGTACTGGGTCACGCCGTACAAGATGCCGCCCCTCGACAAGATGCCGCCCGTCGAGGGGGATGCGGACAACGCGACGCTCGTCAGGCTCGACCGCAACGACATGTACCAGGGGGGCCGGTTCGGCGGCAAGGCCTGGAGACGCATGCTGAGCCACCGGGAGCTGTGGGAGGCGTGTAAGTTCCCGTTCGAGTTGAGGGTCGGCACGCAGCGCGACGTGCCGCTCGTGGAATTTCAGAGAGACTTTCACAGAGATGCCGAGAGAGGTGCCGTGCCCCCCTTGGCATAGATACACATATGATTTCCAAAATGGACTCGTAGACTATTATCCATCATAAAAAAAGAAGACTAAGATATAAACTCTCATGATCAGCATGGTCCCGCTTTCCATACAGATCACCACGCATACGCATCCCCCGAAATACAGACCTAAAACTTAATTGCCAGCCCCAAAGCAAGCTAAGAAGCCGAAGGCTAGACTAGGACTCGTAAATTATATATAATAATTAACAATCAATCAATCCCACCCGCCTCATCAGAGCTCGCTCCTGACGGGGCCCATGAGCAGCGCGTCGACCCTCGCCCCCTTGCGCAGCGGCCCCTCCCTGTCCCTCCCGCTCGGCAGGCACAGCAGCGCGTTGGCGCCGCGCAGGCTGCCGACGCGCGAGCTGCGCTGGCCGCCCGTGCTGGCGGCCGTCAGCGCGCCGTCGGCGCCCGCGGAGACGACGGCGCGGTGGTACTCGGGCCGCGCGGGGTCGAGGGGGAAGTCGTGGGCCAGCGCGACGCGGACGCGCGGCAGGCCCTCCCCGCCGCCAACGACGCCGCACATGCGGTGCAGCGCCGGCAGCGCGAACAGGTGGAAGGTGACGAGCGCCGAGGCCGGGTTTCCGGGCAGCGCGAAGAGGACCTTGGCGTCGGCGCGGCCGTCGCCGCCGCCGCCGCCGACGTTCTCGGCGGGCACCGTGGCGAACGTGGTCGGCTTGCCGGGCTTCATGGCGACGCGGCCGAAGTGGACGCGGCCGCCGAGGGCGCGCTCGACCGTCGACTTCAGCAGGTCGAGTTCGCCCATGGAGACGCCGCCCGTGGTGACGACGAGGTCGGCGGCGCGCAGGCCGGACCGCAGGCCGTCCTCGAGGGCGCCCGGCGCCGTGTCGGCGGCGATGCCGAGGTCGAGGGCCTCGAAGCCGGCCTCGCGGGCGGCCGCCAGCAGCGCGACGCGGTTCGAGTCGCGGACCTCGCCGGGCCGCAGCGGGCCGCCCCGGTCGTGCGGCACCACCTCGTCGCCCGTCGACAGCACCCCGACCACCGGCCGCCGGTACGTGCGCACCTCGGCGACGCCCACCGACGCCAGCAGGCCGATCTCGCCGCCGACCGCCGACACGCGCTCCCCCTGGCGGAGGATCGTGGTCCCCTCGCGCACGTCGCTGCCCACCTCGCGGACGTTCTCGCCCTCCCTCACGACGCCCTCGGCGAGGATCTCGACCTCCCTCTCCTCGCGGCCGTCCTCCGACGCCATCCTGAGCACCGTGTCCTCGACCATGATGACCGAGGTGGCCCCCGGCGGCAGCGGTGCGCCGGTGGTTATGCGCGCGACCTCGCCCTCCCGGAGGGCCCGCGCCTCCGCCCCCTCGTCGCCGGGCGCCGCGTGCGACACGGAGACGACGGGGAAGACGCCCCTCAGGTTGCCGTCCCGGGGCACCACGACGGCGTAGCCGTCGACTATGCTCGCCCGGAACGCCGGCACGTTCTCCCGGGCCACGACGTCCTCGGCGAGCACCGCGCCGGGGAGCGACTCGTCGACCCTCGAGACGACGACCTCCAACGGCGCGGGCACGTGCTCCCGGATCTTGGCGAGGGCCTCGTCGACCGAGAGCATGGGATACGGCGACTCCCTGTTTCTCCTGCTGGGCCCCAGGGTCGGGTCGTTGGACAGCGGACCGGGAGAGCTGCCGGGCGCCGTGTGCCTGACGAGGTTACCGTGACCGTGGCCGTGTCCATGGCCGTGCCCGTGCTTGTGGCCGTGATCGTGGCTGCGGGCGTGGTGGTGGGAATGCGAATGCCCGCCTCCGCCAGGGGTGATCCCGGCGTCGGCCTCGAGCTTCTCGACGCCGCCCGCATGCAGCGTTCTCGAATCCAGCCCCGCGGCCTGGAGGCATGCGTGCGGCAGCGTTTTCAACACGGCTTGTAAGTTCTCCTTGGCACCCTTCGGCGAGCCCGGGAGGGTGATGATGACGGACTTGTTCCTGACTCCGGCGACCGGCCGGGACATCATCGCGACTACCTCCGGTCAGCAATAGCCTAACAAGACTCGATCACCGGCCCGCTCACAAGGTGTAACGCTGAGGGAAGCGGCGAGCATTCCGTGCACCAAGCCCGGTGCCGATTTATGGAGTAGTGCCGAGACGGCCTTTCCTACCTAGTCAGCACCCATGTCGTCGAGGCTTCTCACGTGGTAGTTTCCGTTACAGCATGGGAGTAATCACCTCGGGGGTATTGTCCGCCGTCGCAAATCCGGTACCTCCGGTGGTTAGGATAAGGCTGATATGCTCTGGCGCGGCATCCGCCCATGATATAATCTGGCGCTGAATCTGAGTAACCACATCAGGGACGATCTTGGTCTCGACCAGCTCCCACTTCCCGCCGCCTTCTTTGTCCAGGACCTCCTTTAATGCCGGCTCTGACGCATCTGACGAGGGGTCCTTGGCTGCTGTAGTGGATACGATGAGAAGCGCGACTCTCAAAGTCTCGCCTGCCATCGTCGAAAGCGGCGTTTCGAAATTCACCAATTATGATACAAGACTTAGAATATTTATAAAAATTTATACAGTATAGTTCTGCCGAGAACTGATGGCTCGATACGCATCGGCCCCGGAAGTGTTAAGTTGCTATTCAATGTACAGTGCTTACGAAGTATACATAACGGCTTTGATCTAGCTGGCAATTGGATAGTGCGGGGCAAGAGGAGAGATCGCTAGGGACTCCTGTCTTCCAGTGGAACACTATATGTAAGTCTTGTATACTACATCTATGGGACAGACCTAGTATTTTCCGAGGAGGATCAATACCTGGTGACTATCCGCGAATTCGGAACATAAAGTGACATGTCCCTCCTTACCAGTAGTGACCCACTTGAACCGATAAGATAAAGCTCTTTAATGTCGGAAAACTTCCCGTCCCATTATTCCTACACCGAGAGAGGTGCAACTCGAAGGTAGACACCCGATTGTCATTCACACAAGTCATCGCCTCCTACGTAAACCCACGAGTGAATCGGGGCTCGTAAGCAGACTTGGTTTGATCAGTTAATTAACATAACCTCGGGTCCATACCATGGTGCGTATCAAGGAACGTTACCTTCTGGTGAACATTTTATATCCCAGTGAGCTCGGCACCAAGCCAGGCGTCCCCGATCTCGTGGTCCTCAACCAGCCCACCACCGACGCGCTCACCCCGCAGGCTCTCCTAAGGGGCATACGTGCCGAGGTCGCCAACATGTTCGGAGACTACGGCGCTGGTGCGATGGAAGGCGGTAGCCTCGTCGGTGAGTCATCCGATACCATCGCGACTCGTCCCAGACTCACGCCATGTCGCTAGTCAAATACCTCTCTCCGGCAACCTCCACGTTTATCCTGCGGATCAACCGCGCCTACTACAGACTTGTATGGGCTGCGCTCACCTTCATGAACTGCGTCCCCGTGAGAAATGGAAAGCCCTGCACCTTTCGGGTTGTTCACGTGAGCGGCACCATTCGCAAGGCCGAGGAGGAGGCTGTCCGTCGCGCTCGGGACCTCTGTTTCGCCGTCCGCGACGGGCATAGTGGTAAGGTCGAGGACCCACTGGGTAACCTATTCGGAGCCACCACGAAACGACCGACACGCGACGTCGCCACGAGGGACGTTTCGTCAGACGAAGGCGAGCACAGCGATGCAGAGATGGGAGATGCCAGTGATGGTTGAAGGGGGGGCCGCGTTATCATTGCTTCTTTCTCACCACTTTAATTCCGCTATCCCGAGTCGGCGGCGCAGGTAGACCGTCAAACTCATCATCGTCGTCCGGAATCAACTCCGGGGTGGCGGTGCCGGTGTCGCCCGCCTGTCGCTTGAGCTGCTCTTCCCATTCCTTTTGTTCAGCGGCATCATATTCCTCCTTGGCATCAACCCACCGCTCCTGGATATCCTGGACGTCCATCATTGACGATTCATTGCGCATGGCGATCTGCCAGACGGTATCGTTCGCTCCCTCAGCGCCGCCGAAGACGTATCCGCCGGCTCGGTCGATGACGCGCAACAGATGCATTATGCTCTTCTTGTTCTCCACCGCTAGTACTTCGAAGCGCACCAAGGAGAAGTTCTCGACCAGATTTGCGATGGCCTCGTTTAAGCGGCCGAACTTCTCGCTGCGCAGGACAGGGGACTCTTCTTCGAGATATGGCTGGAGATACGACAAGTCTTGAACCTCGGTATAGAAGTCCAGGTTGAAGGGAAGAGGGTCGTAGGAGGCAACCTTGTCGATCTTGGTGAGGACGTTGATGTGCGGGAGGTCCATCTGCAACATGGCGCGCAGGGTGAGGAGGAGGTTGGAGATGTAAAGCGACGGTTGTGTAAGACAGAAGCTGTCGGAAAGGTGGACAACCACGAGCTACTTCTAGTCAGCTACATGAGACCCCGGGCGCAAGTTGATATGTATGAAGCGAGAGCTTCACAACGTACCCTATATCCCATCTTCTGGATCTTGAAGAATATGTTTCGGAGCGAGTTATGATGAGTATACAGCTCGACCTGGCCAGGGCAATCAAAGAGCACATAAGACTCCTCCAGCTCTTTCAGCCCGTTCTCTAACCACTCCATGTTGTTCTCGAGCTCCTCAAAGGCGTAGAGCACACCGCCGTTAGGACCGAGGCGGTCATCTGCCATGATCTCTTCCAAGGTAACGAGGTCGCGTATGTCTAGTGCGCAGGGATAATTCGTCTTGTCATTGGCGGGATCCAAGTTGACCACAGAGCATTCCCTTCCGATGGCTCCCATGAACTGGTGCACTATGCAGGCGGTTTAGCAGCGTTCCCGTGGACCAGGTCCGAGGAGGCGTCGAGCTTACTTCCATCGCAGTATGTACTCTTCCCTGCGCCGGGGCTGCCCAGAACGAGCTGCGCAAACGGCATTGCGGTGGAGAAGATCTTAAAATTGACCGATGTCTATAAGTACCGTAGCCAGAACGTTAAATGCTCCTGAAGTCGCGGGGCAGGAATGCAGAGTCGGAGAGCTTTTGCGACACGAGAAAAGGCGAGGATGTTATTGCCCCGCGGCGAGATTTGGAGTTACGTACTCCTCTGCCCCTCCAATATGTACAAGTACCGGATCCACGCTAGTCCCCGTCAATCCACGGAGCACCCCGTCGTGCATTGTACAATACACTTGACATCCGGGCGGTGAGGCAGGGCGGAACTGCGCTATGGAGCTTTACTGCATGCAGTGTTTACCTGTGACCCTGGAGCTCTGTTGACTTTCTTTAGTTGGTACGTACCAGCTACTCTGAACCTACATACAAGGAAGAACCACACAAGCATATTGTATCCTTTAACTGTCCGACTTCAACAACTTCAGTCAACAACAACCTCACCCGTTCAGCGTATTTTACGTAGTCATTTCCCTAACTCGTTGACAACACAATGGCGCCAGGTAATCTCGATACCCATAGTCGCCTAAGCCAGCACACTGGAGACATGCATGCTAACGAAAGTGACCAGCTTCACAATTCGAGCTCGCGCAACCCCCGAACGATGCAATCTCGTCACTGGTGTTTGCGCCCGAGTCATCTACACGACTCCTGGTCTCCTCCTGGGACAAGAACGTATACCTATACGACACGCAAGGCGAAGGCGAGGGCGGCCATGGCTCTTTGATAAGGACGTTCGAGCACCGCGCCCCGGTGATGGACGTCTGCTTCGGCGCAAACGACAACGAGGCATTCAGCGCAGGCCTGGACTGGCAAGTCAAGCGTATCGATCTCGAGAGCGGTGAGCAGAGCGTCTTGAGCAAGCACAGCGCGGCCGTAAGGAGGGTTGTGTACAGCAGGGAGCATTGTAGGTTGAACCCGCATTCGATATCCTTCAATATCCAACGTTCAATGCTTTGTCCGTAGCTCCCCAGCTAGACTAACATCCACCTACCCATACAGCGCTCCTCATATCCGCCTCCTGGGATAGCACCCTGCACGTCCACAACCCGTCGAACCCCTCGTCATCGCCGCTCTCCATCCCCCTGCCCGGCAAGCCCCACGCCATGGCCGCCAGCCCCTCCAAGGTCATCATCGCCATGACCTCGCGACTGGTACACATCTACGACCTCGCCGCGCTGGCGGCCGCCGTGGCGAACGCGTCGGGCCCGCCGCAGCCGTGGCAGCAGCGCGAGTCGTCGCTCAAGTTCCTCACGCGCGCCGTGGCCGCGATGCCGACGGACGCCGGGTACGCGACGTCGTCGATCGAGGGGCGCGTGGCGGTGGAGTGGTTCGACGCGTCGGCCGAGTCGCAGGCGCGCAAGTACGCCTTCAAGTGCCACCGGCAGACGTCGCCCGAGGGGACCGACGTCGTCTACCCGGTAAACGCGCTCGCCTTCCACCCCACGTACGGCACCTTCGCGAGCGGCGGCGGCGACGCCACCGTGGCGCTCTGGGACGCCGAGGCCAAGCGCCGCATGAAGGTCTACCCCAAGTTCGCCGACAGCGTCGCCGCCCTCGCCTTCTCCGCCGACGGCCGCTACCTCGCCGTCGCCGTCTGCCCGGGCTTCGAGACCGGCATGGAGGACTACAGCGGCGAAGGCCGCACCAAGATCATGGTCCGCGAGCTGAGCGAGACCGAGGCCAAGCCGAAGGGCGCGAAATAAATGAAAGATAAAATGAAATGAAATGAAACTGATATACGCATTTCACTTTTTCTCTGCGTGGAATCGTTATCTTGTAATTAACACGGCTTGCATTCTTCGGAGATTCCCATGGTTCTGTGTTGTACGTTAGGCCGGGTTCGATGGCTAGTTAGGGTCCGGAGCCGGCGTTAAAGAGGGTAAAATAGTAAGATAGGTATGCGAAATCTAGGTATGACCTTGCCACTGCGCGTGCGAATTTGATCCGGACTGATTCGAGTCAAGACGGTCGAATTTATATGAGATACGGCCAGTATTGAGCGAGTGTCTGAAACTTGCTCCAGGGTTGACTGTTGGGGCTCAATTACCCATGTATTCAAACGAGATTCTTGCCCTCGACGCCTCGCGAAGTCTTCGGTAATGGCGTCCGCCTCGGTCCGGAGAATCGTTGTGATTCACCCTCAAGACACTTTCAGACGATGCCCACTCGGCAACGAGCCCTATAGCCGACTGAAAGCCTGCCTGCGTGTCCATTGCTACCCGAAGGAACCCCAAGAAGTCAGACAAGCGACTCCCTAATCTACCTCGTCGGGGACAGGCTGGCGAGGTTGCACTGGCGGAGAAAAGGGGGACACAGGGCAGGGCCGCTGGCCATTCTTTTTGAAACCTGATGTTGCTTCATCACCCGTTAGCGTAACAACAGCAGCACGCAGCAAGTCCAGTTTTCCGAGTCCCCGAGTTTGATCCAATGTTTTCGTCCGAAGTTCGAGATGCCACAACCGGCCTGTATCTCGCTACTTTGAAGTCGGCATCTCCGCCATCGATAATTCAACCCTCCCTGGTAGTAGGTACGATCCACTGTCGGTATATGTAGCTCAACCTGAAGCTGTTGCCCGTTACATTCGTACACTCACCGGCCCCGGAACGGCTCGTCCCGGCGGTTCATCCGTCCCATCTCTCCCTACCGAGGGCAAGACATATGGGCTGTACTTAACCCCGGTGATTCACTTAAATATCTGTTCAGCATTTGGGGGGACTATTCTGTAGGCAAAACAGAGTGGCTCGGGCGTTGAAGAATCACCCGCAAACCGGCAAACACAGGCTTTAGAAATTCTATAAAGCGGCCGTCCGTCCTGCCTGCCTGCCTACACGGCTTCCCTCGATAACGGCAAGTCATGCGTTCTCGAGCATAGGTAGATCCTCTGCGTTCTCGCGCCGCTACTAGCGATCGGGTCGACTAACACACTCTATCGTTGCCCTGGAAACCACAAACTCAAGCTGCCTACAAACGCCCCACGCAAGTGTTCGCAAGGGTAGGACCGCAAAGAAGGGAATAACCCAATATCCCAGGGACGACGGACGACGCAGGGATGGCGAGCACACCAGGCAACAACAACATCGACGACGACGCCCAGCAGCAGCCGCCGCCCTCCACCGCGGAAGCTCGAGCCCGAGCAGCCCGAGCTCCGGGGCCTTAAGTCCATCGAGCACGCGGTGGTGCAGCTCGAGGCCGACGCCGAGCGGATCAACGACGTCGTCGTCGCGGAGGTCATGGCCGCCCAGCGCGCGATGACGGCGCGGCTGCTGCTGGCCACGCGGGCCGCCGAGGAGCTGGTGCTGCGCCCGGAGGACCCGGAGGACACGGCGGAGGATAGCGCCGCCGCCGCCGGCAGTGGTGGTAGTGGCGGTGCCGGTGGCAGCGTGCGACCGCACCCGGAAGACGAACTCGCGAAGAGGGTGATCGGGGCCATGCTGGTCGGGCTGAGGGACCGGCCGATGAGGGAGGTCTACAACAACCTGACCCGCGCCCTGGATGGCCAATTCGGCATATGGGATAACTTTGAGCGTCTCCGTCGCAGCGTCGAGGCTGCGACGACGCCGGCGAAGGCGAGCCGTTAAGAGGTATGGAATTCGCATGAAACGCCTTTTTTTTATTTCTTTTACGGCGAGCACAGGGAACAATTTTGGAAAGGGAACCAATCGCAATATTTTTTGGGAGGAGCTCCCCGATTTGCCCTTGACAGTAGGGGAGGGGGAAACCTCACTCGTTTGATACACTACGGGTAGGGAGAAGACGTCTGGAATGTGCATCAGTGGCGGCAATCCGGGCGTTCGTCTCAAACCCACTCTAGATACGCAGAGGGTTAGGGTCACCAGGGGAAGCATGTACTTATTCAAGGCCATATCAGTGGCCATCTATGCTGAAAACTCCAACGCCCCTGAATGCAATGCCGATGCCTCCGATGCGTGAATCCTCGCTCCTCGACTCTCCACGGTCCAAATGTCGTAATCTTCATTCATGCCACATAAGCCGTCAAGTTTTAGCCCACTCTCTCTTTTCTACAACTCCATCTCCTCATCACTATACCCCCCGCCGACCCCACCACGCCCATCATCTTCCTCCTCGTCGCCTTCCTCCTCCTCTTCCTCCCTCCGACCCGCCTCCGCGCTGGCGCCGAGCTTGCGCACGCCGTCGACGACGCCGAGCACGAAGGCGCGGTTCTCGGCGAGCTCCATGGCGCCGACGCCGCGCAGGCCGACGACGCCGCCGCCGCCGCCGTCGTCGAGCTGCGCCGTGCCGGCCCGCAGCTTCGCGGCCCTCACCTCCTGCAGGTCGCGCAGCAGCGCCCGCACCTCGGCCGCCGAGGGCACGTCGTCGGCCGCGTGCGCCAGCAGCGCCTCGGCCAGCTCGAGCCAGTGGTAGGGCAGGTAGCCCGACGGCGCGGCCTGCGTGCACGAGGGCAGGAAGGGCGGCGAGAGCGCCGTCGTAGTCATAATCGTCGTCGTGCCGGTGGCAGTAGTGGTAGACGCGTGCGGGTGCGGTGGTTGCGTGTGGGTGTACGAGTACGGCCGCAGCCCCCCGCGCCCGTCCGGCCGCATCGGCGGCGGCGGCGGCGGCGAGAAGGCCTCCGGGTCGACTTTCGTCTCGTGGTTGATGATGTCCTGCAGCGACGCCGGGTGCAGCCAGGGCGGGGCGAGGATGTTGGCGCGCCGCTGTTTCTTGAGGAGCAGCGCGAGCCACAGCGGGAGCTCCGCGCGGTGAGGCGGGCGCAGCGCCGGCGTCGAGCCCTGTTGGAGAGAAATCGGCGGTGGTCAGTTAACCTAGCTCATTCTCGTTTCGTTCGGGCGCTGAGACATGATCGTCAACGTCACCGTCCTCTTCACGGCCGGGGTATTTTGTTTCTCGTAGGTCATCCATCCACGGATATGAAGGATATGGAGGAAGGGAGGGTGGGGAGCGGGTGGTGCTGTACGCTGAGAAGTGGTATGGACTCGAGTCTCTGTCTGGGCACGATGGTGACCATCTCCATCTCGCAGAGGAAGGCGACCTCGGTGGGCACGAGGCCGGGCGGCAGTGGGAGCGCCATCTGAACGAAGGGCAGATCAATGGCGGGTTCTTCGGTGGTGAGGCCCGGTGTATGTATTATCTATCTAGTAACCTTATCTACGTACGTGTTCTGCCGATTGGCGCCGGAAACGCGACAATGGTGGGGGACGCGACTTTCTCTCCATACATACGAAGTAACTGCTCAAGTGCGCGAAATGGGCAATGTGCCACTGTGGCTGGTGCTACTCCAAAAAAGCCACAGTGTATTCTGTCTAGCCACAATTGTAATGCTCTTTCTCCAACATCCTCTTCTCGGTTTTTGAACCGTTTCCCCAGGTTTCCTTTTAGTCACAACTACTCTGCCAAATCCCCCCATGATTTTCTATATTGAGTGGTAATATCGCTGACCAGAGGCATCGCGACCCAGCCGTTGGATATATAAAACTTCCCGACTCCTGTTGCTCGGGGTCATCCCAGTCCAGTTGGCAGTACTACCGCTTTGCGGCGCGTTCGATTACAGCTAGGATAAGGCACATATGTGTTTTTTGTCGGTCTGGTGGGTTCCGATGCGACATGGCCAGGGTGGACTAGCACGTCTAAAGATTAAAGTCAGGTTCCACCAATCATATTACGGCGTAATACAGGCTCAGCCGCATAAATCACGATAATAATGAGGGAACCCCCAAGTTTAACGTCGCCTAAAGTGTGTTGTGGCACGCAGGTGACTAGGAAGCCAGTATGTTCACAGAATTGGGAGAGTACTCGGAAGATACTATTCTTCATTTAGCTGTATTGTCGTCTGTCTGACTCAACGGATATCATCTATGAGAATGGTCTTTAGTCTATTGTCTAAGTGAAGATTCTGATGGGCCTCTGCAGGGTGTTGGGAGCATTGAATCGCAAGCCCCTATCCAGGCTCGAGATCTGCTTAATCTCGTCCTCGCTCAGGTTGAAGTCGAACAGGCTAAGGTTCTGCTTCAGGCGGTCCACGTTGTTGGACTTGGGGATGACGATAATGTTCCGCTGCGTGCACCAGCGTAGAAGAACCTGACCGGGAGACTTCCCGTGCTTCTGGGCGATGCTCTTCACGACATCCGTCTCGAACAGAGGCTGGACGCCCTGGGCCGCGGCGTTGCCGAGCTCAAGGAAACTCTGGGGGCCGAAGGTGGAGTAACCCGTGACGGCGATGCCGTTCTCCTGCGCCATGGCGATGAGCTCCGGCTGGGTGAGGTAAGGGTGGTGCTCGATCTGGAGGACGCTGAGGGGGAGCTTGTTGTACGACAGAACGTCGTAGATGAGTTGGGTGTGGAAGTTGGAGACGCCGATGCTCCTGACGAAGCCGTTGGGGTTCTCCTTCGTCTGCACCAGCTCCTCGAGCGCCTGCCAGGTCTCCTGGATGGGCACCCTCGCCAGCGGCGTGACCTGGGTCTGCTCCTTGTCGGTCCAGAAGCACGGGTAACGGATCTTGTCGAAGGGGATGAACTCCAGGGCGATCGGGAAGTGGATCAGGAACAGGTCGAGATAGCCGAGACCCCAGGCCTCATTCTCGAGTCTAGCCTGTTCCAGCGCATGCTCTCGCTTGTGGTAGTTGTTCCACAGCTTCGAGGTGATGAAGATGTCTTCACGCTTGATGATGCCCTCCTCGATAGCCCGGCGAACGCCCTTGCCGGCCTCGGCGCTGTTGGTGTAGTCCCACGCGCCATCGATGTGTCGGTAGCCTAGCTTGATAGCGTTGTAGACCTGCGAAGCCCCAAGTCAGTAGGACACTTCGAGGGATTCCCTTGGGACGGATATTCTATGTTCGGCGAAGAATCGTCCAAATTGGAATGCCACGTACCTGGTCGGCACAAGTCTCATTGGGCACCTTCCAGATGCCAAAGCCGACAAGCGGCATGTCCTACCGGTTGTCAGCCCGTATCACCCAGTTATCGCTCGTTGGAGAGGCTCCCACATAGCCAGAGGCCAGTTTAATCGAGGGCACGTCAGTCGCCATTGTTGTTATCGAGGTGAATATTTGTAGAGAGAGGGAGTGGAGTGGTTAGTTAGGAGGGGAGGTTCAACTGCGATTTTTTATATTCCATGAAGGCAGCCACCAAGGATGCCCCACCATCAATCGCGTATCGTGAAGTGCTCCCACGGTAAGAAGGTGAGGGGCAGCTGCCCCGACTGCCCCAGTTGTAGTAAATTTTGGCGTCAAGAGTGGATTCGAGTATACCGCTTGTCGGTCCATTACCCGCATTAGACCCCCAGGTTAGCCCGAGCCCACGACGTTCTCGAGAGGCGGTTGGTGCGGTTAGTTCGTAGTGCCTGCGAAGCAGTGAGAATCATGGAGAATCATGCGGAGTTTGGGAAAATGCCGTCATACGGATCAGCTTACCGTGTATACTCATACTGTATGTGACCAAAACTCACTCGAGAAAATGGCCTTAAGGCGCCCCCAGTCTTTATACTCTATCTACGAGGCAATGAGATATGCTTGCGTATCTAACCGTTGTCCCCGATATACCGAGACATAAACATATGGAGCCTCTCAACAGTCAACGGATACAGGTAGGATGGCCTGACCAATTATTAGTGGCTACGGAACGGCGCGCATCCAAATAGGGGTTTCATTTTCTTCTTTTGTGGGGGAGGCACTATTACGCCCATTGCACGAGTCCACCTCGTAGACTTCATTTCAACTGGCAACATATGTAGCAAGCGATAGCTCCTAAATTCCAGTGGATAGGATCATAGTGGTACTTCTAATGCACTAAGACTTCCTAGCCCCCGATCCCGTTCTTCAGGCTGCTGGTCTCAACAGACAGCAGGGGTTGCTTGGTGTTGAGCCTCGAAACGACGAAGGCTAGGGGCGTGTTTGTCCTACCACCGAAAGCTTTCTTCGGATTAGAGGCAGTATTCGAAACCCGGCTTGATGGACTAGCCATTGCCTTCGAAACGGTCAGAACGCAATAGGAGCTCGCTTGGTCGTGCTGGCCGGCCTGTTACCAAGGGACCAACATATTGGTTTGCATCTGGCGGTTATTCCATACGGCGGGAAAGATATGGACATACAGCTTATACATGAGGAAGGATAGCTGTCCAAGAAATTTCATCGTAAGCATCGGCAGGCAACGACCGGAATGCAGCGAAAACCTCGACAAAGATCAATATCCTAGCAAGGATATAGACGAAGTAAGAGAAATCCACGACGATATTGAACAGATGCTTTCTCGCCCAAGTGGGGTTTTGGGCGTCTAGCACCCAGATCCAAAGCAAGTTGAAGCTGAAATCAAACCACTTGCGGGTTGATAAGACAGGGACCAGGCCTCCAATGGCCATAGCGACGAGCAAAACGAGGCTTGATATCCGCCAGATCAAAACCTCCGTATACGTTGAGAATGGAAAGTTCCAACCGATGAGATGTATTCCCGCGTGGATGGCCGAAATGACCCAAACGAAGAGAGCATCCTTCCTGGTCGGTGGCGGCGGTGAATAGTCATTTGGTATCCGTACAAGCGGCCGTCGCTCAAGGCCGCCATAATGCAAGAGAGACGAACGTCTCTTCCAGCCTTCCCAGGCAGGCTTCTCGACAAAGTCCATCGGGGTATCGACGTACGGGTCCTTCGCCATTTCACCAGCTTCCAATAGCAGGTCAGCGAGAGACCAGCTGACTTTGATTACTGTTGGTTCGTCGACATTCTGCGGCTTGTTCGCCTAGAACATAAAAGTCGCAGCGGTTGGGACCAGAAACGCTACAGCGAAGAGCTCTATCGGCGTGATAGCGAGGCCTTGGATGCTGCGCGCAATCAGGCTTATGACCAGCCAGCACGTCTGGAAAAGCGAGACACCTTTTGCAAATAGATCAGCCTTGCTGCGATCCCAAATATCGCTTCGCATGATTTCTGGGAAGCAGATATATCCTTTTGAGCAGAGATAGTGCATTGAGGTCGCATTAATCGGAAAATCGGGGAAACCGGGGGTACGCAGGATAAAACCTCCAGCATTCGCATAGAAGCCGTGTACGACGGACCAGTTTTCGTGGCCCAGTGTTCGCATTTGTTCGACGGACTGACGAGCTCCTCGCCATTGCATCACAGCAAGGAGTGTTAGGAGTTCCGGCGCGCAGATTGCGAGACTAGCCCATCGTGTCTTGCGCCACAAGATCCGCCAGTACCCATCCGTTCTTGCCGGGAGGTTGTGGTGCAACACAGTCCAAGTGCACACGAAGAGGACCAGAAGGCTGCCCCAGATTATATCAATGGAGCCACGCTGGTCCGGAGATGAAGCCCATCCCTTCCGAGAAGGCTCTTGTGAAGAGGTGCCAACCATTCGATTACAAAACCTTCCCTCGGAGGCAAGCAACAGATGGGCGAGACTACTTGCGCATATTGACTGCTTCGAAGTCTGGTTGAGCCGGCTCCTATATTAAGTCTGTTTTGCTCTGGCTGTCAGGACTTCAGACCATGTTACGGCCCCGAGAATGCCGAGGCTGAATGTGCAACTGGTCTTCGCCCCCAGGCCCAGGAAGCGATTCCATTAGCATCCCTATTCGCTCACTCGGATGCATACTTAACGTGTTGTTTCGCAAATGATTGCTATGCATTAGCAACACTTACGGCGTGCAGGATTGGTGGTAAAAAGCTAAGTTTAGCCGCAACAAGCCCATCACCAGAAGACCCGGCATTGTTGTCGTTGGTGTCTATAGTTGGAAATTTTCAAGGCCTCAGCTCTGCTAAGATGTACGGCGCAATGAGCTGGCCAGCTGTGAAGATAACCCGGATACACTGGACAATAGCTACGGGTAACGCCCACGCTGACCTTGCATAAGAGTCTCTGAGCAGGACTCCGAGACTGTGGACAGCTATAGCTGCGAAGTGATAGCACAAGAGGAAAGGGCTATGAAAACACACCACCCATCAATCCGGAAGGCTCTTCGACGTGGTTATTGCCTTGCTTTATGTACTCGATAAAACCCTGTCGAAGCACTTGAAGCTGGGGATCTATGTATGGCATGATTAGCAGCAAATATGCCAGCAGGGGCTTGAATTGAACATACCATCTGCGACGAAAAGGAGATACAACGCTTGCGCCAAGATGTTCAGCGGCGCATTGAGATGCTTCCTCTTCCAGTGGAACATTCTCATCTGTCTAAGAACTGCTGTGTCGTCTTTTAGGTCGGGAATTTTACGGGGCCCGAGCAAGTCTTGCAAGACGACCACGTCGTTCAAACCCACCGTCATTCCGCCTCCCGTCAATGGGTGGCGCATGTTCATAGCGCCGCCTAGCAAGATTGCGCCGGCGGTCCTGTTTGTTGACGGTGGAAGCCAGGTATTCGGCATCGACCGTAACCGGCTCTCATCCAGTGCCTTCTCCACAGATGCTCGGATAGAACACGGCAGTGTCGGAATAACATTCTGGCGGATATGCTCTCTGATACCTCCTATTCGGAGAGAAGCCTCGTAGACCGGTTCTGGTACGTCGATAAGGATGCGGGTTTCTCTCTCCCCGATCTGATATATCAAAATGGGACCGCCGTGTCCTATGACCCCAAGCGTAAGCTCTTTGCTTCCAAGGTCAGCATCTAAAAGCTCCAAACCCCAAAACCTCGACTTGGAGATCGGTCTCATCGTGGACAACTGGGAACGGAAATTTGACGCTTGGCCGTCACAGATGACGGTGAGGGAAGCATAGTAATTAATCACCATCTTATCCGATCGTGCTTGACAACAAATGCCAATGACCTTCCTCTTATTACTACTCCAAATGAGCTGCTTTGCTGTACCTTCGATAAGTCGAACATTTCGTTCGCGTCGAGCGGCTTCCCTTAGGTTGTTCACGAATCTTCCGTGGTGGAAGCTTCTCCCCTCCCGCCTCTGCCCGTCGCCGCCCTTTTCATCAGCATAATGGAAATTTGACACCTCCGACACTTCGGGATAGAGGAATGTGATCGTCGCATTCCGATAAAAGACTCTGTATCCCCTGACGGGAATTGCGTCGATATTGTCAAGGCATGAAGCCAAGCCCAGTTGTTTCAATGAAGCAAAGCCCGCCCGGTTGAAGAAGCTCGCCGACAATGCGATTGCTCTCCTGCAGGTTCCTTTCTACAAGCAAGACGCGTCGACCTTGGCGAGAAAAGGTGACGGCGGCTGCGCACCCCACGACTCCAGCACCAATCATGATCACATCGTAAGCTGAGCCACGGTTTGGCGAAACCTGGGTCTGATTCTGCTGTGGAGAAGACACTGTCAACATTAGGCGAATAAATTCGAAAACGCAAGCAATGACAGGAGACCAGGAGACCTCAAGCATTTTAGCGCCACCAGTGGAACATTTAAAACAGCAATATCTCTCGACAGCTGAGTCCTCCTGGCACGTTTCTGGCGGGCCGGGGCAAGAGGAAGAGAGCATCGAATACCCATGTAAAGCCCCGTATGAACGTACAATATGGGCTCACCCCTTTTCGTAATAGGACAGTCGCCTTATTCTTTTAGGACTTATCAGACACTCATAAAGGGTTGTACAGAATTGATGCCTACCTGATGCTGAGCCTAGAGGGTCTGACGGAGTGAGGGTGTATTTAAACGGCCCCCCAATGGTCAAGAATCATCGTTTAAATGCTTCATACCTTCCAAGAACACAGTAAAGGTTTCACTTCTATGTCTAGGAGCGCATGCGCAGGATGAGAAGACCCCTGGGATAAGAACTTTGTCCTGTCCGGAGCACAACATTGCGCTCAAACTGGAGGAGACTACCATGGAAAACTGAGAAGGAAACCCCCCGGGCCTGATAGGAACTTGCGCTTTAGGTGTGGATTGGTTGATTGATTCCGGGTAGTCCACTTTTGAAGCTTTGTTGATCAATCCACACGGAACCCAAAGAGCTTAGAAGCGTATGTACCTGAAGAACGGATTGGTATACTGTTTCGCTGGTCGAGGGTTTAGGCGGTCAAGCAAGGGCCACTTCGTGTTGTAATAATGGATCGGGTGGGCGAGGTCGAGAGGTTATTATTACTTTGGTGATATGCTATGGCGATTCGCGTTTAACGCCAAGTGCTTCTTCTATCACAACGTGCTGCCACAGAAACAATGCACTTGGTAGGAGAAATCCCCCCCCCCCCCCCCCGGAGGGAGGATGTAGTGACGTTCTATGACAGAACATAAAACGGCAGCGTCACGTCGAACGATTATCCAAAGTCTCTGAAGAGACAGGGGGTATCATTATCTATATGTATTCAGTTTCACGGAAGCGACCGGCTCCAGATGGCTCGGAGGGAGGAGGCGATATGTGACAAATGGTGTGTTGTAGGGGATAAAAGAGTAGTACATCTACGACCGCAACCCGATGGTACGCCCCCCTTGCTGCCCTTTTCTTCTTTCGCCAAACATGAATCGAAACTTCCTCCAAAACTCCCAGAATACCCACGCGCCCGATATCTGTTCCTCTAGTGAACAAGCCGCTGGTTGATACCCGCGCGCTCTGCGAATTCCCTCCCGCTCTGACAAAGAAACACCCGACTTTCCCGATCTTCCCTCTTATCGAGTTAAACCCGGACTGTCAGTAGTTCGCAGCCTGCTCGACGTACGGATAGGGCGAATCCGTCGAGGGCGACAGGAGGGGTTCGCCCGCGAAGAGGAGGTCGAAGTCCTGGGTCTCCCCGGTCGCCAGCAGCCTGAGGTCTCCCGTCGTGCTCCATCGCCGCGGCGCCTGCTTTTCGAGCTGCTTGAAGAAGTCCTCGTGGTTGTCACAGTGCGGCGCCACCCGGTCCAGGGCCTGCTGGGCGACGGTCGTGGGCTCAAGTATCGTAGCGGGCGTCGGAGGGCAGCTATGGAGGTGGGGTAAGGGTGGCTGATGGCGTGGCGAGCCGTGACACCGCCAGGAGTCGGCATACGAGTCCGGGTGCGAACCCTGCAAGCCCAGAGGCCAGTATGGCGTCCCCTGATTGCGCCCGGGCTGCGCCGGCAAGATAGGGGTATGATTGATGGCGGTAAATGAAACGGTGGGGGTCGAGGTCGCCGTCCTGCTCAGCGGAGGCACGGCGTGGGCGTCGGGTCCCACGGACGAAGACCTCTCAACGGCGTCTGCTCGCGAGCGCTCTGAATTATCCAGATGGGCATGCTCTTCCGGACGAAGGGGGCCGAAACCCTTCAGAGGCCCGAGCATCTGCTGGTATTCCTCAAGACCGCCACCGGAACCACCCCTACGGATGCTCAGTCTCGCCTTCTCGCTCGAGGCCTCGCCCTGTTTGGAAAATTTGTGGAAGTCGTGTTTTATAGTCACGAAATAGTTGTCCATTTGCCGGAAGATCGAGACGTAGGTGTCGGCCATGTTCAGCCACGTCGACATCTTTTGGAGCGTGGTGTAGGTTAATGCGGTCGGTCCATGGTGCAAGACATCTGGCTTCGGTGTATCCGGCGCGGAGTCTTTGTAATTGTAGTTTAGCATGTGACTCTCGGTGTCCATCTGAGGGAAGTGATACGCATAGAGTCCCACAAACGACGCAGTCCAGATCGCGAAGAGAACGAGGGTGGATTGTGGCAACTTGTCCTTCCGTTGACATATCTCGATCAGATCGACGATGTCCCTCGCCGGTTTGAAGACTTGCTCGGCACTTCTCCGCCACCAGCCGGCCGGAGCATCTTCCTTGGGAATTAACGGACGATCCAACGGGCCCTCCGGCTCCTTGCAGCGGATAGGGATAAAGGGTATGTACTCCCGATGCAGCATAATCTGACAGAGGGACCTCAGCATATGTAACAGGACATAGACGCTCGAGGCCTGGTGGTTTTCGTGCTTGAAATAGTTGGATCGCGAAAACGTGAACGTGTCGGGCAGGTCCTTGTCGAAGGCCTGCAGCTCCCTATCCAGCCGGTAGAAAGTGGAAAGCCCATCCCACGGCGGATGTTCTTCGTTCAGGCGACCGCCCTCGGAACTGTACCTGGAAACCTCGCCCCAGATGTCGACCAGCAGGATAAACCGACGGAGAACACTGTCATCCGTGCCACCACGCCCGCGGTCCCTGAGAAAGCCCGTCTGCGCCTCCATGGCCAGGTCGAATTTGTCTTCGGAACACGGCAGCTGAATCTGAAGATCATTCCGCTGAATGGAGACGACTCGTTCCTTTCCACAAGAAAGCATGCGGTCGAGGATGAAGCAGCTGAACATGGTCCTCCTCTTCACCTCTTTGTCTAACGCGACCTGGGACTGATAGGGGGCAGCTTTCCCCTGAGAGCCCCCCGTTCTCTGTCCCGAGCCGGATGACGGGCTATTCAGATCACCAAATCCTAGTCCGAGGTACTGCGCCAGCCTTATCGCGTTGCCCACACACATCCAAGCGCCGAGTCCTCCGGTATCCTTTGTCGTCTGGCTCCACTCATACAGCCCGAGCATGAGCCATGCCTGAACTCTCTCGAGGGAAGCGGTCTTGAATGCGGTCCGCAGCGGGCCCAGCGCAGTCGTGAGGATGTCGGCGTAATATTCCGACGCGGCGGTGGGATCGATCTGGGTCTGGATAGGTCGAGACCTCGCATTTCCCGGCTGGTTATTACAGACGTGGGCCAGGTACTTCACGAGGTCCGGGTGGAAACGGGCAGTGAGGGTGAGGACACCCAAGAGCACGAAGTTGAAGTCCGGATCCGCCTGCGAGGACCTGAATCTACGGCCCAGCTTCTCCTTCATCGTCGGCAGATGTAAGAAGGGCAATTCGGGAGCGAAGTGGAGCTTATAGAGATCCAACACCTGCTCCCACAGGTCTTCGGTCAGAAACGGCGCCGCGAGCACCTCCTCGGCATAGACGCTGGCCTTCTCGTGGTCTATCTTGGAGAATTCGTCAAACTTCCTGAGCTTCTTCCGCTCCGAGCCCCCATCGCGCTCTTGCTTGATGCCGGAAGGCGGGTCCGTTCGCTTCGGAGGAGTCGGATTCGCCTCCGGCACCTTGAAGACGCACTCCTTGCCCGTCTTGATGCAGCTGTCGCAAGGGGGGTTGCCGCCGTTGTTCTCGCACTTGATCTTGGACCTGCGACATCGTAGACACGCGATACTCGAGCGCATAGGGGGTCGCACCTTAGGGGGCTTCTTGCTTTCGAGGGGGGCCGCCATCAGAGGCTTCCTCTCTTCGTCAGCGAACCCCCCGACGCCACCCCCCAGCCCTCCCGCCTGTGGTCTCTCCGTGTTCGACTGCTGCCTCTCGGGCGGCGCCGTCGGGGTCGGATGAATCAGAGGCGCATTGGCCGGAGGGGCGAAGCTCTGGGCGACGTAGCTCTTCGTCGCAGCCTGAAAGGGAGACTTTGTCGTATTTTCATTAGGATCCGCAGGGGAGGGAGGGGATAAGATGGACTGAATTCGGATTGGAGTACTAATTGTGACGGTTGGGTCTGTCTGGCAACAGACCGTGACACTCTGGAAAAGGCGCGATGAGGGCGTAGACCCCCCGAGTAGACCTATCACAAGGTCCGAGTAGGAAGAAAGACCTGTACCGTTACCGTCGAACAGGATCCCGTGTCTGAAGGATCACGAAAGGCGCGGGACCTTACTCTCGTGTCTCTGATAGAGGTAGCTGGTTACCGATCGAAAGCTCGCATGGGCGACGCGGGTGTTCGGATGGCCTCTCGAATTTGTCCTAGCCGCGGTTTACTGGTGAGGATGTTCCTGGCAGGGTGCTACAGCATCGAAGAACTGCGACTATCCGGGGGGGACTGATATCGCGGAACCGGTCGGTGAGCGGGCGATCGAGTGGCTGTGACGGGACCGATGACACAGGATCGCGCGGGCCTGCTGTGGCGATGAATCCTCCTTCCTAGGCCTGAGAAGCAGCCAAGTCGGTGGCAACTCGGGCGGGTTTGCCGATAACTAAAAGCCAGCTGGCGAGCCGAGGAACGGGGCGCGGCTAGATATTATGGTTATATGAAGTTATTTTGACGGTAGTATCCCGTTCTCAAATAAATGCCGACACGACAGAAGTCTTCAATATGCCTGGGGCTGGATCACGCGAGAACGACCTGGGTTTGCAATCTGGCTTCGGAGTTGACACAATATTGATTGTATGAAGACGACAAGGAGGCAGCAACAATCGAAAATTCACTACCGGGCCTGCTATGGTGGTCATGGGATGAACATTATGAAAGATGGTCTAAGTTAAGAAACTACTAACGTTAAGACACCGGGACCATTGTCGAGAAGGGCGGCAACGGGCTGGATGCGGATGGAGGTTGGCTCTACTACTTCTGTATGTAGCTGGGCTGGTTGACTGGATGGATCACAACAACCTTGCCGCGGCCATCTCGACTAAATAACTCGGTAGGCCCCCCTGTGGATGCATATGGGCTTGCAGGGCTTGATAGGAGAGGTACGAGTAGCCTGGGCGAGCCAAGCAAAGTACATTGTGGACCGACCACGCCACGCATCTCGCAACTCGCCCGGATCGTGTTCTACCCCGGACGCGGGCGGATCGGGTAGACTACCATGTATCCGTAGTTAGCTGCTATCAGGAATTGATTCGCCCACCGTATCATCATAGTCGCGATTCGGACATAGTCCCTACGTGTATATATATATATATATGTGTATATCGCTCCCGAGGGTTATCGGAATTTCTGTTCCAACAGCCGGCAGGCTCTGGTTCGGCGAGAGCAATGGGACGAGTTAAGCCGCATATATATTACCAACTGCGTACGAAGGGGTGATCCCGTTCCAACATGAAAAATGTCTTGGACCCCAACGTGGACCCCCACCTTCTTACCACTTACCACTTACAACTTCTCATACTAGGCAGGGAGGGGTTTGCAGGAGAGTGTTGGCCAGCTCGGAATATTTTTACGAATCCCACTGTCTCGGGAATGGACACGCTCTTTTAAGGAACAACCAAAGGCAAGGGTACAAAAAGCAATTAATAGTGCATGCGAATACGCGGCGCTATAGTACCAACCCCTGCGGAAGTAGATTTCCCTTCCCACACTGCCGGGGAAGGGGGGGGAGAAGTACGAAGTACCGTAACCGGCATATCAGAAGGGATGGGCCGAGTCGGGCGCGAAGCGCGGCATGGAACCGTTGTAGACTCCGTTTCGCCTCGATACTTAAAAGGAACAGGCAGAACTGACAAGTCGCATTCCGTATGGCCCGGGGGACTCCATGCATATATACGTGAGCTCATTGGAGTCAGTACAGACACCGATATTGCGAAGTAACCCAGTGTCGCATTTTGACTGCAGCTACCGTCATCACGGGGTCTCGTCCAATAGGAACACGTGTCTGTCAGTTCTTTTCGGAACGTGAAGTCTGACCGATGAACCAGGGCCGACTTGGACATTTCGTCTCGATGGAAAAGGCCCGTTATGGACCACCAACTTCCGAAGTTTCCGTCGATGATACTTCGCACTTCATACGGCATATTATTGGGCAGGTGCTCACTCACCCCCACGCAGGTATGCAGCTATGCAGTCATGTTCGGTAGTCGGTATACCAATCATAACGGGGTGTTTGGCGCTCGCTCGGCCGAACTCACTGGAGGATAGTGCGTTACTGATTGGGCGACAATACCCCAGGCGCCCAGTAACCTCCTTGTCTTGGCCGGAAGCGCGCTGCATCGTAATGAACTAAGCTAAACCGAGTGGTAGTAGACCAGTTGGTCGGGAATCTTAGGAGTGGGAGGGGAAAGGGGGCCGCCCCAAAGATTTATCTGGAAGTCAGAACGGCTAGAGCCCATGTCAGTCTGCCGGTCGTGCGGCTGGCTTCTCCAGCATATTGCCGATTCAAGATCTAGATCTCTCGGGCCATGATGGTAGGAAAAACCCGCCGAGCCGTGGCCCTAGCGGAAGGAGGTATGTCGTACTTGCCTAGTAACTGCAGGTGTGCACCTAACTTACGGCGATTCGACGCGCGACCGCACTGAGACCTTTGAATGGGGGAATCAGCACAGGTCGCGTCGGTCTTCTTTATAAGCGTCTCAACCAACAAATTAACGTTCGCCAGTCTTATTAACCCATCACACAGGAGAGTCGCGAACTCGGGCTGCGATTGGAATCATATGGCTGCAGGAGATGGTGGGCCGGCGGTGGTGCTGGGTGGCGGACGCCACCCCTGGCCCTGTACTGCTGGACAACCATGTGAGAAGGGACGGGAAGTATGACTCGTGACTTTCGTCTTTTGCTGACAATTGCTGATAACGCTGGCAATTTTCGAGTCTTTAAGTCGGTTCTGTACCTTTATGATTTCTCGGTGGCGATACCAAGAGATCCGATTCGAGGACACTGTGGCGCAGTCTCCAGTGCTCCCTCACTTGCCTCACTTCCCCAATGTCGCCATCCCCCCCAAATTCTTTTGACGTGCATCGCCCCTCATTGACCTCTTGTGACCGCATCAACCATCTATCCCGACGAGGGCGGATTTCTCGCCAGTATAGCCTGCGTACATGTGGAATATCTTATTATTATTCTTGTGATATGTAAACCCAACTTAGCAAGGTTGGGCCTCGACGAATCGTGAAGCGTGCTATAAATAGGTAGGGTTAGGTAGGGTTAGGTAGGGTTAGGTAGGTAAAAAAGGTGTATTCGCCCCCGAAGCGTCGGCATGCCAGTATACAATACCGTGGGTAGCGTACGTCCTCCACAAAATGCGCAATCGATTGCCGAAAGCCAATGACGTCGCTGTGAGGCCTCTCGCAACCAAACAGCCAAAACCTGCACCAACAGCAAGCGACCCCTAAGCGCTCACCTCAACCTACAGTACATATGTGACAGTTCTTTCCGAGACACGGCCAACAGCATCGTGGCTTTTTTTATTTGAGGGGTTACTCTAGGGAATCCATCCTGCTGGTACGCGCTAGAGGTACCAATCATTGTTCTAGCAACCCTTGCATCGACCCTCTTCTTAAGCGCCATAACCTCAACGCTCATCCCCGAAAGTCGCGACTCATCGTCCACATTAAAATAGCGACATCTACCTCCCCTCCTATACCTTGCACGAGGGAAAAGGAAAAAGATAAGGCTACCTATATCGGTGATCCTCGTTTGGCGTTGACGGTGCGACAAAATGGCGTCCGGACACAATGTAGGTCGAAGCGCATCGGTTGCGCATTTTCATGTTGTCTCGACCCCCTCCTAAGGATGTTGGTGCTGATCGTCTGCCCCCGCCAACAGGACCCCAAACTACTGTACGCCATCGAAGGCGTCTCTGCATATCAGCTCGCTCATGGCAAAGAGGAATCTCTTACGCCCGCCGGGCCCCAGACGTTGTCGTTGCTGATGGTACCTACTTCGTCGCCTTTCGCGGAGCCTCCGCCATACGAAGCTATCGACAGCGCAGAAGCTCCTCAGGAGGACTTCTATCTCCATCTCCACCTGCCTCCCGAGCTAGACATTCCTCTTCCCGCGACCACACAGATCTACCACCAACCACCGACCAGCTATCTCATCCCACGCTGGGACCTCGGCCCCGACAGCGGCGCTTTTACACGACTAGAATTCCCTCCGGTCGGGAGTCGAAAGGGTCTGCAAGAAGATGTGGATACCTTCGAAACCATCCTAGCACAATGCACCGCTTTTCTCGAAAGGGCGCCACCGCCCAAAAGCGCAAACAAAGAGAAGTCGGCGGCGGCTTCTTCTACGAAGTCATCACCCACCATGGAGAAATCCAATGCTCCTGCCGAAGAGCAACTTCCCGCGTACAATCCGGCCGATTACAAGCCCGGACAAGCTTACGTCCAAGGTAGCCATAGCTCGCCCCAGGGTGGCCAGATCGTACTAGTCGACGAAGAAGATGGGCGCATCTTGGGAGAACTCGGAGATAGTTTCGAAGTCGCCGATTCCGCCGTAAAACCAGGTTCAAAAGGTGCGAAAAGTAAAAAAACCCTTACCGGTGACCTATCGTTCCCGACTAATGACGTGGTAGACCCTGTCGAGATCACGCTCCCGGCTGAAGGCGAACCAAACAAGGTCGAGGTCATCCCCGCATCTCCGGAGACCCTAGAAATCGAGCTACACCCTGCTTATCAGAAGTCCTTCCTGGTATCCAAGGCAACGTACGCCTCGCGCCTGCTCATAACGGGTTCCCAGGTCGTAGCGAATACGTTGCAGAGCGGGTCGAGCAGCTTCGTGAAGAACGTCAAGCCCGTCAACAAGCCGGTGACGTTCAAGCCCGCAACCCACGAGCGAGTCCGCAAAATCGGCAAGTTTTCGGGCGACGTAGCCGGATTATCGGCAAAGACCGTCGGCCAGGTAACCAAGGTGGCCCAGAACGTGGGAGCTACGATTGCCGGAAGAGGCGACAAGGACAAAGCCGGCCGCAGGGGCTACGGGCCGGACGGGCAGCCTCTCGAGAACTACAAGCCTGGCTTGCTTAACAAGAGTATGATGGCATTCAGCACCGTCAGCGACGGGATCGAGCACGCCGCCCGCAACCTGATGACCTCGGCCGCAACAACAGCCAACACCATGGTCGCACATAGATGGGGCGAAGAAGCCGGAGAGCTGTCAAGGCATCTGAGCGGCGGCGTCAAGAATGTCGGCCTCGTGTACATCGACGTCAGCGGCGTCTCCAGAAGGGCCGTCATCAAGGCCGTCGGGAAGGGTATGGTGATCGGTAAGGTCAAAGGCGGGGGCGAAATCGTCGTCGGCGATGATACGTCAGGAGCTCAGGTGCGCCCCGCGAAAAGCCCCAGCAACAACTCCAGAGCCAATTCGTTCAAAGACACGGCGAGCGTCAACGGCACGTCCACAACGAAAGCAAAGGAGTAGTCGTCTTCGCCGGAGCTCGGAGGAATAGAAGAGAGATGATGGCGGGGGTCAATTGGAAAAAGGGGGGGAGGGGGGGAATAAATGGTATGAATGGTATGAATGGTATGAAAACTCGATGATTTGAGCGCCTGGAGTGACTAGTCATCGAGTGGGCCGTTATCAAATCGCTACAGGCGGTGCCTCTGATTTACATCCGCTGCTCCCGCACCGTAGATTATAGCAACACATCTTCTAATGCCTTATTTTGACGAACCCTTCATATGTGTCAGCGGTTGAGGTCCATTTGGGTATATGCACCCTGCAGAGCCGAAACCCGACGCGACGCATATTCCAAGCCGGTGCACGTGACTCATAGTTGCGTTTAACGCGGTGTGTAAATGGTGGCGCGCGACGGACTAGACTTCGAATAAGACGGACTAGAGTTCAAATAAACGCATATCGAACATGCAGTGCATGCATACATAGCTTCGTCAAGACTTCCACACTCGGTCGATGCATGCGCCCTGCGGTTGCATCAATCTATTAGTTATAGCATCTACGGGTCTCCAGGTCACCTACACAGCTTTACGAGTTATGTGATGGCACATCCTCGGCGTGTATCTTCTGCCAAGTGTCGAACTGCTGTGCCTCCCTCGTACGGTCACCTCGATGTGTCGCTTTGAATGCCTAGGTGCTCTCATCCTACTCCTCCAAGATATCGGCGATAAGTTCTCATCTAAACGATCGCCAGTCATTTTACACGGGTAACTAACCATTACAATCAACCCGAGATTTAGTCGGAAATGGTGGATGTAACTGATGGGATGCTCTCAGATCGCCATCCTCAAAATGCTCCATGAAATCCTGCTATCGCTGTCAGGACACCCGTCACCCCTATTGAGGAATGACTTCTCCGGGTCTAAGGCTCAGGCAGTTCTATCGCCGCCGGAGAGGGAACTCCTGAGGACCGCTGGGCACATAAGCGACCTACACCGCAAGCTTATAAGCCACACCACGCAGATCAGCGCCTCTCACCCTTCTGTCATCTGCCGCGCCGTGTCGACGGCTACCAAGTCTGACCACCTCGCGGCCTTCCAGAGGAAGATCCTGGAGGTCGAAGGCAGCATTCTCCGAAAAGATGCCGCATTTGTTGGCGCATATAATATCGTGCCCCTGACTGCCGTCATCGGCGAGTTCTCGGGCTGGACCCGACGACTGGAGTGGCTCTGGGAACTGGCGCAGTTCATGCTCGGCGACGAGAAGGCGCCGCCGTGCCGGGCAGCTCACCTCATCGACAAGCTGCGGAATGAGCTCCAAACAGGCTACGCCGACATCGAGCAAACGGCGCTGAGTCTTGCCAAAGTCGCCGAGACCGCATGGCTGAAGCAGATATCAGCCTGGGTCTTGTACGGACGGATACCTGTCTTTGGTGGAGACGATTTCTTTATCCGAGAAGACGAAAGCGACGAACAGGTAAGAATCCTTGCTCATGGGTTTGCTCGCGGCGTATTAATTATTATTATTGCGTGTCGCTTCTAGGGCTATTCGATCAACTATGATCTACTGCCTTCATTTGTAACCCCTTATACCGCAAACTCGATGTTATTCATCGGTACCTCCCTGAACCGCGTACGAGCCAGAAGCAGCGTGGTTCCCGGGGACAGTGATCCTAGACACCTATCGTCCCAGCTACAGGAATTGTCCAATCTCACGTTCCCGCTTAGCGGCCCAATGCTCTCGAGAGCTGTCACGTCGATTCGGCTGACTCTGTCGCGAACGACGCTACAGAAGTTACTACCACTTACCAAGGTCCTCGAAATGCTGCAACTCCTACGTGATTTCTTTTTAATCGGGCGCGGTGAGTTTGCGATGGCCCTTACCCAGCAGGCTGATGAGAAGGTCCGCAGCCGCTGGAGGCGAGCCGACAACCTCGCCTACGAGAAGCGTGATGGTTTCGGCACGATTGTTGTGAAAGAAGGCGAAGTCGCTGCCGCGCTGAACAGAACCTGGGCTGTGCTAGGCGCCATGCAGGGTGAACACGCAGAGGAGGACGAAGAACTCGAACTCGCGAGAGATCTGCTCCGCCTAAACCTTCCAAAGACAAAGACCTCCAGCCCGATGAAGGCCAAGGTAGATGCAGGTCGGCGCGTCTCCGACAGGATCGCGGCGACACCTTTCCGTAACCTCTTATTCTCCGTACCCGTCATCCTCACGCTGCAGATTCCGTCCCCTCTGGATCTGTTCCTATCGACTTCCGACCTCGACACCTACACTGCCATCAACTCCTATCTTCTCTCCATCCGCCGTGCTCATCTCCGCCTCACAGACTTGTGGAAGATCACATCTCTTAGGCGACATCATCCGGCTCCTCCCAGACCACCATACGGCGGCACGAGGGGCGGCATCGCGAAGACCCGCACCCTTCGCGAGCGCTACTCAGCCCGGTCATCCGTAATGCGGAGTCCCTGGAGCACAAGCAGTGCGGCGATATTCTTTCTCGCCGAGACCGAAGCGTATCTTCAAGTCGAGGTAGTCGAGGGCCTCTGGGAGCATTTCCATAACTGGGTGATGGGAAGCGACGAACGTACCGGGAGGTTGGCGTCCTTGAACGGACCCCAACCTCGGACCCATGAAGAACTCGATGTCGGCGACTCTGATCGCGAGACAGCCGAGCTATCTCGGCATACTACAGCAAATCAGTCCGACTATCGCCCGAAGCTTGTAGCGCGGCAGCATGACCCCCAAACACTATCCACAGCACACCGCCTATATCTCCGCGCCCTAACGCGGCGTTTACTCTTAACTAGGACATCCTTCACCGACCCTCTTTATGCGTTACTCATCCACATCGACCATCTCGTGGCCCTCATCCACCGGCTGGACGGGATATGGACGTCAATCGATCTCGAGGCAGACGAGGGCGTCGTGGACGCCTTCTCCAACCTCGAGGCTGAGGAGAAGGACGTTCTCGCCTCCCTCCGCGACGTCGAAGCCAAGGTCAAACACGGCATCGAAGAGGCTACCGGCGCCCTGAGGAGCCTGAGCATGGATTCGGCCTTCTTGGCCGAGCTCGAGGGCGACGGCGACGGGTTTGATGCCGCGGAAGATGAGAGTGCCGAAGCCGGGAGTTACGGGGACGAGGCGGGAATATACAGACCTCGCCGTGTCGGCGGCGTCGATCGCCTGCTAATGAAACTCGATTTTGGAGGATGGTTCGACACTGACAGGGCCGATTACGATGCGATAGAGGACGACGTGTTTTGATCCCACGCCGAGCAGGGTCTGCGACACGGTACTCCCAGGGTTTAGGGGCAACGGTCAGTTAAAGCTCGTCGGACTTGGAAGTTTTGAGCCCGCCTCCACGTCAGTCAGCCGGGACTACATTACTTGCTAGACCCTCCCTCCGCGGCGGCAGGCGAGCAGACAAGGCCAATCCCGAAGTCGAGTTCCGAACGAGTCGGGCTATGCCATAAGCGAAGGAGGACGCCGCAGGACTTTGTCTATGTAGCCTACATGTCCGTCTCCCAATGTTACCAAGAGATGGGCTCTATCTGTCTGGAAAGTTCTGGACAGGTCAGAATGATAATATACTACTTTTTTTTTTTTTCTGTACGCTTCCAAGTGCCTGATTGCGAACAAGCGACGATGGTCTCAAGACCCTGGCATGCACCTGCCTCACGTCATCGCTATATTATCAAGCAGATGGATGTGTCTCCGATCTGATGATGGTGTTGTTGGCTGTGCCCCGTCGAATGCCCGGTTCTCCTGCGAGAAAGCCATGACTACGCTCGGGTAAAGCTCCGGGGATAAGTAGGAGTTTAGGCCTCCCCTTCGATGGCGTATCAGTACATGCCGTCTCAAGTCCCCCCGTCCTAGACCTACTATGCGTCTCCAGACTTCCCGGCAGCCGAGGGGGGGAATGGGAGGTCTTTCGATGATATGTCCGAGGATTCATCGCGATGGACAACATCCCGCATGTCGAGTCTCCGAGTTCCTAACAGTTCAGGCCGGAGCCCCCAAACCAAAAGCTACTCCTACGGCCCAAGCCTAGTTGGTCTGAGTCGAGGCCCACGCTTTACATACGGGACGGTTAAGAGTAGAGAGTCGAGGGCGACCCTATGACCCATGAACATCGGCAGGTCCAAGTATCGAGACACGTCACCGCATTAAATGCCCCATTCTTGCGTAAACCCTGGAATTTATATTTCTCTGTAGTTTCACCAAAAACCCTTTGCCCTGTGGAGCCAACCCTCTCGCACCGCGGAATCGTCTGGAGTACAGGTATTATACAACTACAAAATTACAAGCGTCCTCCCCCACGCTCGCACAGCCCATTTATGCTAGTAAAACGGCATCTACGCCGTACTTTGGATGCCGAAATGCGTTCATTCGCCCCTCATCTGAGTGATACCATCCGCCGCCGTCTCGACGACCTGGAAACCGGCGGCGTTGCCAGCGCCCCTGGCAGCGCGTTCGTACGCTTCGTCGCTCCTACGACACAGATGTCGGTCAGCCGGGAGACGAACCACCACGGGACGCGCGGACCGGGAGGACCGAAGTAAAAGAAAAAAAAAAAGGAAAGAAAGAGAAGATGTAGTCATACCTATCGCACAAGATGTCGAGGTCCTCCTCGCTGAAGATGCGGTCCCCCCCCGAGTGCTTGTACACCTCGCCGTCCTTTAGGAGTAGGGTGCGCAGCGTCTCCTTGTCGAGCGTCTCGGCGGTATCGAGCTTCTGCCCCATGGTCCTGAAGCCGCCCTTCTTGATGACGAGCTTCTCGAGCCGGCGCTTCGCGTCGGCGCTCAGCAGGAGCTCCTCCTCGACCGTGCCCTTGGTGGCGATGCGGTACACGACGACGGGCCGCGTCTGCCCGATGCGGTGGCACCGGTCCTGGGCCTGCAGGTCCTGCTGCGGGTTCCAGTCGCTGATGATGCCGAGCGAGCGTCGGTCAGTATAAAAACTTCGGCAGACGGGGGAAGTTGGATCTGCCCGGAAGGGAGATCACACATACCTATCGAAGAGGATGACGGTATCCGCGCTGGCGAGGTTGATGCCTTGTCCGCCGGCTCTGGTGGATAGCAAGAATATCTTAGAGTCGGGATCCTCGTTGAAATCCTTGATCTGCCGCCTGCGATCGTCCTGGGCAACGCTGCCGTCGATGCGGCACACGTTCCACCTGCGCAGCCCGGCGCAGTAATCGTGCAGTATGTCCAGCTGCGTCTTGAATTGAGAAAATATCAGGACCTTGTGGCCACGCTCGAACAGGGCCGGCAACAGCCTATCCAGGAGAAGCATCTTCCCCGAAGCGGTAACGATGCTCTCGTCCACGGGAACGCTGTCGTCAAACGCCCAGGGGCTGTAAAAGTTGTGCGGGCTATTGCACACCAACCGCAGTTGCATGAGCGGATTCCCGAGTTTCTTGTCAGCAATCTGCTGCTCTGTTTGGCGTTAGCGAAGACGGATGAGACGGTTCCGGGTGACGTACTAGCGAGTTCGAGCGTTTCGGCCCGTTCAAGATCCTCGTCATCCAGGAGTTCCCCGTCCGTCTCTTCATCTCTGGCGGCCAACTCCTCGGCTAGCTTGGCCTCGAATGCATCGTCATCGAGCTTATCTTCGTCGGAGTCGTCCGGGATCTTGTATGAAGGACGACCTTTCCGCGGCCGACCTCGCGCACTCTTACTAGGAGTGGATTGCCGGCTTGATTTATTACTCTTGGGCATCGACGTCTCGCTGGTTGGGGACGTCTTTCTTTTCGCGGCGCCTCTCGCCGACGTCCCGATTTCTTCCACCTCGGCTTTCGATTTCGACCGGAGACCACCCTTCTTTCCCATCATCAGCGAAAACGCGTTCTGGGGCGCAGTTGAGCCCGTGTCCGCTGAAACAGCACTGCTTGCTCGGGATGACCGACGGCTCGACTTTCGAGAGCTCTGCGGAGTATTCGTGGCACCCGTTAGCCGCTCCACGACTTTGTTCTCCAGATACGATCTAGTGTCGACATTCTTGTCACTGATCACGTTATACAAGTCCGTCTGCTCCTTCGTCATCGGCGCGTATAGCACATATTCCCGCTTCTTGGGCAGGTAATTGGCCACGTCCGCCTTGATTCTCCGGAGCAGGAGTGGTTGGAGAACTTTGTGTATCTTCGCGACGAGGTCCTGACTTTCCCTATCCTCGATGAATTGTTCGGTGCCCTCCTCGTCTTGGAGATCGCTGAAATCGAACCAGACTTCAAACGCCTCCCAGTCGAGGAAGGTCTCTGGCATTAGAAAATGCAGGAGTGACCACAACTCCTTTAAATTATTTTGTAGAGGAGTGCCCGTGATCAAGAGGCGGGTCGCCGACTTGAACTGCTGCAGCTCTCGGAAAAGTTTCGCATCGGCGTTCTTCATCCTGTGGCCCTCGTCCTATAGCCCGTAAACATCCAGCGTCGCGAACGCTACTCGGGGTTTACTCACAACGACGATGAAGGCCCAGTCGATCTTGGACAAGGCCGAACGATCTCGCAGGACCATTTCGTAGCTCGTACATACAACCGGGAACTTCTCGGTGGGTCGTCCCTTTTGATAGTGCTTCATGATCCGGCTCCGGAAGATATCGCGTCGTTCCTCGGGGGTGCCGTGATATAGCACGAAAGGAATCGAGGGCGTCCACTTCGCGAACTCATCTTGCCAGTTCGACAACGTGCTCAGGGGAGCGATTATAAGGTGAGGCCCGAAGTAGTGCTCCTGTTCTCTGAGCAGGGCGACCAGCGAGATGACTTGTATTGTTTTGCCTGCTTCCTCGTCAGCCTCTGCCTCTGTATCCCAGCATCCCCCTCAACGAACCCACCCAGTCCCATCTCGTCTGCTAAAATGCCACTCAATCCCTGCAAGCAGATCTCATACATCCAAGTAAGACCTTCTAATTGGTAGTCCCGCATCGTGCCGCCAGTCATGATCTTCGGCTGTCGTTTCAATTCCAGACCCGCGTCAGCCAGGGCCTGGTTATCGAAGTCGCGGCCCACCCTGCCTAGAGCCTTCGTCTTCTGAGTGAGGATGTCGCTGAAGATGCTGCTCTTGCGCAGGAGCTCGTCAAGCTCCTTGGCCTTGCGTGCTTTTTCCTGGGGAGATAACTGGACCTTCTTCCGTCTCTTGCGGGCCTGCGCAAGACGATTCGCCTCGGCTCTGGTATTCTCGGCTTTCGCCTTCTTCTCCTCCGTGAGCATCTGCTGCTCGGTGAAGGTAGAGGTGATGCCCATCTTGGCGGTTTCTGCGCTTGCAGGTGATGACGGTGGGGATGAGGCGGCGCTCGTAGGCAAGCGCGAGGAGGAAGAAGAAGATGATGATGATGAGTTAGATGAAGCGATTGCCATTTCTAATGCCAAAATTTTATCATCAAGTAGCTAGTGTCACAGGATTTTCGCAAAAAGAAACTTCACCCAGTTATAATTTGAGAAATACTTATTTACCTTCTGAGCCGAGACTCGGGCGTTGGAGTAAAGGATGGTGATCTAATTTCCACTTAGCGCGTAGGGAGGCGATCTGCAAGAACGCGACCTGGATGCGAGATCACGCGTAAAGTGGAAAGTGACCCCTTGTCAAACACGCATCCGGTCCACCTCAACGACTCGCCAAGTCGGAAACTCCGTTTCTCAAGCCACAACTAATCAGCCACATATTGGCCCCCACATTTGATGACAAACCACCGTTATCAACGTTATCAACTGCCAAGTGCTGACTCATCCAACTACTCTTACTTCACCCCCGCCACACTATTTAAACCGCCAACTTCACCCCTTTCAACATCAACAACGGACCTCGGAATCGCCAGCGAGCCCTCGGAACCGGATCAGCATGACTTCAGGGCAGAGTTTCTACGAGCTCTACCGCCGTAGCAGGTACATGGCAATCATCTCTCTTCTCAATGCGCACACCTACGGGAAGGTGCATCAAACAATAAGAAAGCCCAGCTGACGTATACGTTTTTTCCTTGATATACAGCGTCGGCGCCGCCTTGACAGACACCCTCGATGATCTGATCACCGCTAATCGCATCGATCCCCAGCTTGCCATGAAGATCCTGGCGAATTTCGATCGCGCGATTACCGAGGTTCTTCAAGAGAAAGTCCGGTCGCGCTTATCGTTCAAGGTGAATATACGACGCACACATACCTGTCGTGTACTGTCTCGATAGGTAGCAATTGGCGCGCTACCCTATCGATGGATATTTATCACTCTACGCATTGCATCTACGTACCCAGTATGTGTGTGTGTGCCAAGCTAATATGCGTAATTGCGTTCGTGTAGGGGAGCTTGGATACTTACCGTTTCTGCGACGAGGTCTGGACTTTTCAGCTCAAGAACGTCACCTTCAAGATGGAGAACGGCGGACAGATTGTCAGCGCCGACAAGGTCAAGATCGTAGCTTGCACCGCTAAGCCGCAGGGCAGCGGCCCTTGAGGCGTTTGACGACACACACAAATACTCATATCCGAGTTGCGGCATCGTCTTCTCCCCCACGGCGTGTTTTTCCGAACCGTACGGTTTTCTTTTGGCCGGAGTCCTCAGGCGGTCGCGAACCAGAGAGGGGCTAGACGCGCGTTGGACTTTCCGATTATTATTCTGGCACGGGCACGGAGTTGGCTCGGGGGAAATCGTTGACGATCTGCATGGACTGGCGTTTATGGGAAAACCGACCGTCTAGGTATTGTGGGTCGGTGGGAAGTTATCTCCGGGGGTTCTCCGATCGCGGGCTTGGATTGGGATTGGTACCATAGAGGCCGGTATTCTATTAGATACCCTAGGTATCGAAAATCGGAATCTTCCACCATTGGTTCGCGTTGACATCTACGAACTAATCCTGCACATGCCGCCACGCCGTCCCTACTAAGGGAGTATCGCTGTTTATAAGGTGCCCTATCATACAGTCCAAGGATAATTCGAGAAAAGTAATGTAGCAAGTTGTGGCCCGTACGTAAATAACCGTAGTAGGACTTGCTACGATCCCTCTATGCAGAGTCCCCGGCCCGATTTATGCAGCTTACGCTGCCAACCTGCAGGGGCGCGGCCGGACCGCTTTAAGTACCACACTGCCGGTAACCAATAACCGAGCAGCAGACATAGATGTTAGTAAGGCCTCGGTACGGGACCGCGACTACACTCTTCGGTTCTCCCGGCTAAACCAGATAACGACATCGCACGGCCATCGCTGCCCGTGCAAGTCTCTTGCGTTTCGAGACCACTCGGTTTTCGGGACACTTGCTACACGACGAAGACAGACCGTCATCGCCTCTCCGCCGATGCGACATATATTCAGAGGACGGCTTTTGTGGTCTTCACCGCGCGTCGCACGTGCCATGGCGAACATCGCATACCTCGTTCAGAAGATATCAGCACGGCGGCGTCGAGACGGATAGATGATGTCCAACGAAAATACTATTGACTATAAAAATACTGCCGTATAGACATGTCCCAGCGACTCAACCCATCCGCGGACTCATCCCGTAGCGTCCGGCCTCCGCGCACACACCGGAACGCAAACGCAGTACCGAGCATTCCCGACCTAGTCTTCCCGGACCGGTCCAAGTCCAACGACGGATCCGCCGGGGGTCTTCCTCAGTATCGATTCCGCATCCACCTCCAGGTCGACCACGAAGCGACGACGGGGCGGCAGGAACGCTATTCCCCGGCCTTCTTGGGGGCGATGGGGCGGGTCTCGGGGACGTAGTCGAAGGTGCCGGCCATGTTGAGCAGCCAGACCTTTCCGGGATGGTCGGGCGCGCTCTCGCCCCAGAGGAAGCTGTTGGGGAAGCCGAGGTCGAAGGGGTTGGCGGCCTCGATCTCGCGGATGTCGTCGTCGGAGAGCGCGAGCGTCAGCGCCTCGATATTGGCGCGCAGGTGCTCGACGGTGCGGCCGCCCACGATGGGGAACACGTAGGGGGCCTTGTGCATGACGTAGGCCTGGGCCACGCTCGTAATGAGGGTGTTCTTGCGCTTCGCGACGGCCTCCAGCGCCCGGCTGACCCGCACCTCGGCCTCGGTCGGCTCCGCCGACCGCCCCGCCTGCACGTTGCGCCGCTGCTCCTCCGTCTTGAACTTGCCGCCGCCGAGCGCGCCCCACGGCGCGAGCGCCATGCCCTCGGCCCGCGCCATCGGGATGATCTCGCGCTCGAAGTCGCGCGACGCCGCCGACCACCGGCCCTGGTACACGGAAAACGTCCGCATCCCGTGGCTGCGGGCATACTCGTTCGCTTTGCTGACGACCCAAGCGGGCGTGTCGCTAACCCCGAGATGGAGCACCTTTCCGGAGACGACCAGGTTATTCAGAGACTGCATCAGCTCCGGGATGGACGTCGAGAAGTCCCACCAGTGAACGTATAGCTGTACGATTCTTGTCAGTAGGGCCGTCTCCGAGGATGTGGTAGGAGGGAGAGTCAGTCAGCTAATGCGACAGGGGAGATTTCTTTTTCTTTCTTTTCCATACCAGGTCGATGTAATCAGTCTGCAGCTTCTTCAGGCTGGCGTTGACCGAGGTGTGCATGCTCTTGGTGCCGTTGCCGGTGAAGTTGACCATGATCTCGGTGTCGCCGTGGCCGGCGCGGAAGTTGGTGCTGAACTTGGTGGCGATGACCATCTGGTCGCGGTTGCCGCGCTTCCTCATCCACTCGCCGATCCAGGCCTCGGACTCCTCGGCCTGGTAGTTGTTGGCCGTGTCGATGAAGTTGCCGCCCTGGCCGTAGTAGAAGTCGAGGATGCTCTCCGTCGTCTTCTGGTCGCAGGCGCCCATGTAGTCCTTCCACGCCTCGCCGAAATTCATCGCGCCCAGGCACAGCGGGCTCACCCGCAGCGAGGCCGTCGGGGACAGGACGCGGTAGCGAGCCAGCGGGCTCTTGGGCGGTGGGGGGGTTCCAAAGATAGACATGGTTGGAACTGAGGGCCGGTTGGGGGATGAAAGTAAAAGTGGAATCGAAGTATGGGAGCGTACTGGTTGGCGCGGTATCCGAGGAGGTCACAGTTCAAATGGCTGCTGCCCGTTAAATGTGAGATGCGGATGAGCTTCACGACTTTGTCCAGGGCGGGAGGTGCAATCTTATATACTTGTGTATTGCAACTACCGCCCAAGACTGTCCAAGAAAATTATAGGCCTGCGTGTATGTCCAGCATGCAGTTCCTTGATGCTAGTCCTAACGCCGAGAATAAACGCCGACATATTACATATCAAGATGATGCAGGCGCGCATCATCGAGGCCTCTTTATACCCTGTCGCCGAGATCTGCCGCGACGATCTGTCGGGAAAGCCCCGTCGCAGCCGGGGAGCGTCAACTAACATGGAAGTGATGACGCCGGGCACAGGACCGTAGAAGCAGCATAATGTAAAAAGACAAGACTAAATGCCTGATTACGGTTGTTATTTTGACCACACTGAATTAATGAAGCTAGCTGAGCATTGCGTCTATCTGAACAAGTGCTAGTTAGTTGAATATGTCTCTCGTCCATCTCCTCATAACTAGACCACCTGGGATGAGCACGGAAATTGGGCCACCACTTTCTATAGGGGAGAGTTCGTAGCGGGGCTCCTCTTGAGAAACTTAGCTTAAGTGACCCGGAAGCCTACCTATCCATGCACCATTGTTAACTCCATCCCATTAAATCCGTTCCACGGAACCTTCGGCAAGCAGAGTAGCCAATCTTGCAAGGTGATCGGGCTCTCAAATCAAGGGTAGCCTCGTATGGAGGGACGGGGTACCCGCAGCCGTGGACGCTAGGGCGGGCCGGCATCGTCACCGCCCGTTCCCTCGTAGGGGCCTCAGCCCAACTCGATTAATCGGCCCCCCCCTCACAGGTAGCTACGAGGACATAACGAAGATGAAAAAGTATACACGCAATCTCGCGTAGAGACACCACAGGCACCTAGGTGTCGCCAGAGGCAGCCGTCGGGACTCGGAATCTACGTATTTCAGACATCGGCAGGTAGGTACTAAGCAGGTGATAAAATATACAAGGATGAATTTCTTATTACAAACCATACAGGGTTATATATATAAAGGCGCAAACGTGGTGGTGGCCGGTGACGAACCGGGCGCGCTAGGCGCAAGTCCTTTATTCTATGTCTTTCCCGGCCTCCCCCCGCACTTGCCAAACCAACGCGCCGCGGTCTCGTAAAGTATCATACCTTGCGCCCCGGACGCGTGTACGTCGCATACGCATGTATACGTGTCTATGATTCCCTTCTTTCATATGGCATATGCACATGACAGACGGACAGACGGATAGACGGATAGATGGATAGACAGACGGACGGACTGCCTGCCTGCCTGCTCTGCCTCTACAATACTGCGCGCGACGAAATTCGACCGGCTTCACCTCGGCTGCCCCGCCCAGACCGAGCTAAACTAGTACCCCCGATACGATCGGTAGCCGTTCTGGTTGTAACCGCCGCCGCCATAGGAGTTGTCGTACCCTCCTCCATAGGGGAGCGTCGGTTCTTGGCTGATAGGCGCGGCGTTGGACATGAGGCTGTCTCGGTCCTTGTACGGCGCCATCGGCCTGCCGAACGACGAGTCGTTCATCGCCGAGTACGGGTTTGCGGGCTCGGGCGAGCTGTCGCGCGAGGACGGCTGCTTCGCGTCATAGTACGCGGTGTTGGCCATGGAGAATGTGGTGCCGTTGGCCTTTTCGTGCTCCATCATAAGAAGGGAGTTGCGAGCATCTAGGGGCGTGAGGGTATCTGCTTCGCGCTTCAACCTCTCTATAAGAAAGAAAACTGTTAGACAATGTCGCGACCAATAAAACGGGGGGATCTCAACTTACCCATCTCCTTACGCCGCTGTCGGTGCGGGTTTATCTTGCAGCACGCGTTGATGCCGTTCCAGGCGATGAGGATGGCGAGGATGCCGGTCAGGGCCGACTGGATGGAAATGAGCACGACGCCCGTGACCGTCTGCGTGGTCTCGGCGATGTGGAACTCCTCGACGAAGAAGAGGACGCAGACGACGGACAGGACCCGCACGGTCTGGATCGCGATGTTGATCACGTTGCCGGACTTGCGCTCGAAGGGCCTGGACCAGAGCAGGAGGACCAGCATGAGGCCCTCGACGGCCAGCATCGCAATCGTCTGTATCATGCCGTTACCATCCATCGCGGCAAGGACGGTGCCCTTGGCGAACATGTAGACGATGAGCGGCACGAAGATCCACCAATAATTCCTCCTGTAGCTTTCGTAGAAGAGGCTGTACTTCATCCAGGTCTTCTTGTCGTCGTATAGGCCGCCGGCATCGCCCTCCATCTCCTTCAGCTTATGGACCACTCTCCAGATTTTCCAAGAAAAGAAGGCGAGAATTCCGGTGAACAGGGCGAGGGTGATGCCCGCCAGGAGCTGCACCGCCCAGGAGTCGCCGCAAGTGAATTGGTACACGCAATACAGGACCCAGATGCCGTAGAGCATCAGGATCAACGACGTGATGGTCCGGGCGATGGAACCCCAGTAGTGCTTGCGGAAGCCGGATAGGGACTGAGGGAAGTTGCCGTAGAGCGCCCAGGCTTCGAGAATGACCTTGCCGAGAAGCATGATGACGATAATCGACCCAATAATGGTAGCGGTGACAAGTAGGACCGTCATGAAGGTGTTCGTATCCGGGACCGAGAACTTCTCGGCATATGCCTCGATGCCGGAAACCGCAGTCTCGATCGACGACTCGATACCCGTCGATTCCTGTCCGTCAGTGGGCGCCGTCGTGTTGACTTCGGTCTCGATCTGCCGCCTAGCAAGCTCGGCAAAGCTCACTAAAGCACGCCTGACAGGGGAGCTGTTGGGGGCTGCCGTGGTTCCGTCGGGGTACACAAGGGTGGCGTTGTCGAGGAACTGTACGCTGTCCCGGGTCAAATTGCCACCCGTCGCTGCTCGGAAGTTGTCGATCGATATCTGCATCTCTCGCCACGGAAACAGGCCGGCCGAGAAGCCGAAGTTCTTCGCAAAGCTCCGATAAACCGGGGGATGGTTCACCGACATCATGCCGTTCATGGCGAAACCCTGGAAAACGCCCACCATCTCGGTAAAGCTCGGGCTCACCACGCCCCCTCCACCCGCGCCGCTGGCCCCGCTCAAGGCAGCGCCCATGGCCGAGAGACCAGTGGCCACGAGTGCGGCTCCGGCTATGCCGGCTGCAATGTAGGAGACGGCGGGGAGATCGGCCGTCTTTCCGTTGGTGACTTCCGCCTTGATACAGCCAACATCTCTCTCATCCTCTAGCGCCTTAAGCTGCAGAGTCGCCTGTGCGGCGATGTCGGGTACCTGAAAAGCGATGCCCGGGATGGTGCCAGCATATTCTTCGGAGATTGCCTGGCTGCCACGTGCGGCGAAGGATCCCGCCGGGGCTATGAAGCTGTTAGCGATCGTGACTGAGGGACCCGTGGATAGACTTACCCGGGCATAGCTGGTCTACGTAAGTATCGGCCTCGCACGGATTGAAGCTATTCGCATAAACCTCTATTCCGTAGGCCTTGACGACGAGAGTTGCCGTAACGTTCTGGACCGTTTTGCTGGTCCCCGCGACGTCGAAGGTAACTAGTCTCGCATCGTTATCGTAGGACATGTCGACCTTCTGAACCATAATCGACTTATCGGATTCGCAATTCGAGAACCCCCCCGTCACGAGGACCTGATCCCCCAGAGCTCCGGATACGACCGCCGCGGCACATACGGCCGCCCGTCTTATCGTCCACCTCGCCATCTCGTAATAGACTCGTTCGATATGTGCAGAAAAAGTGCAAAATCCGACTCCGCCCGCAAATGGACGATTTTCGACCTGGCCTTCCGAGTGCTAGAAATCAATCGCTGAGATGCTCGGGGTATCGTAATCTGCTGATGCCGCTGTACAAAATCTATAAATGTTGTTGATAGGTATTTTACTCCAAGAAATGATGGTTCGACGGATGGCTTTCCTCCGGAGTTTTTTTTCCCGACGACGGTATTCACGGGTAGATATTTCGTTCCGGGCTTAGGGAGAGGACAGAGAACTCGTAATGAACAAAAGAACACGAGGGCAAAGGAGAAGTTCACAAGGAGACAAAAGACAAAACCGGCGGTTCAAAGATGGCCGAGGATCAACCTGGAACGAATTGAAAAGGCAACAAGTTGCCGTCGAGCGGGGAGTCCTGAAAGACGACGTTTTGGTATCTTGCTGGTAATATCTGTGGAAGGAGAGATCAGAGGTCGGCGCCAAGGGAGCGACGAGAACCTCGACGATATAGGTCACTACGGTGTGTCGGATGACGCTGCATAGATGAAACGAGAAGAGAGCCTAAGATGCCCTCTAGGGTATAAACGAGTGTGGGCTGGCAACAAAGGCTGTTTAGCGATGGGAAGAAGCGAGGAGAGAGAGTATGAGGTCAAAGCAAACGGTTGGTGAAGAGCAACGACGAGAACCAGCGACCCGTTCCAGTCGTGTGAGAGAGATGGAGCTCGAGCCGCCCCCATGCCATGGCTAGATTTCACACCCCTCCCCCCTTGTCATCGTCGAAGTCGAATAAAATGACAAGCCGGCATCTCCCCAATCGTGAGGTTGAAGCAACGCCCCTGGTTTGGTCTGGGAAGAACCCCTGGCAGCGCCTCCCTTGTGGAGACGGCCAAGGCGAACCGCCCCCCGGTCTGGCTTAAGCACCGCGACACTGGTGGATGACTGCACGGGAGGCCCCCGGCAGATCATTGGCTGCGCATGCGGGCCAAGTCCCTTGGCGAGTCGCTACCCCAGTTATTTCCGAAACAGGCAGCCCCGGCATTAATGAGGGAGCACCTTCAGTCCAATATCAATCGCTGTGCCCAGGCAGGGTTTAGACTCGCGAAGTGAGAGAGAGATGAGAACAATTAAACCGCGGCGTTAGGCTCTCGGGCTAGGCAGGACATAAAAGAGTGCTACGTAAGTAGGCCCAGGACATATCCCTCTACGAATTGCCTTTGAAATGCATTACGGGTTATGCATTTCATAGAACGAAGTTATGTAGGTATATGAAGAAAGTTTTAAGGGGCTAGTCGGCACTAGCTCTGGAGAATGTGGCATCAAGGTTTTCCATCCAAGGACCCGACCACTGCAAGCCATGGCGCCGAGTGGGGGGCATTAAGGAGGCGTATTATGAGCAGATCCTCAGCCACGATGACAACGGAAGCCAAACACAAAGGCAATTTCGTCCCTACGCAGTAGATGGTGGCGGGAGGAATTACCGTATTGAAAAAACGTCGAAATTGATGGTTACGTACCGATAATATACGCAGGAAATCCTGAAGAATAGGAAAAGAGGGGCCGAAAGGAGGGAGAGGGAAGCAATCCCTAAACCCGACTCGCAAGCGTAAACCCCTTATGGCACTAACCCCGCCATCGAGTTGTACACGTAATCAGCTTGCATCCCGACCTGAATCCGTGAAACAACGAGGCTCGTCTGAACTAACGCCGTCATCCGAGACCATCGGTTTCCGGTGTTCGAGAAACTGCAGTGCAACTAATCAGCGGGCGAACGAGGATGGCTGCGGGAAAGCGTTCGTCGATCTTCTCGTGTCCGTCAGCCAAGCCAAGCTCTCGTCCATCATACGTATCCGATAGCCCTAGTGATACGGCGACGGAGGAACAAAGTTTGTAGATCTTCTCTGAAAGCCGGCATGCCCTCCGTGGTCGAAGACCGCGCCGTTGATCGTTCGGCAGCAAGAATCCGAAAATAGAAAAAGAAACCTTACGCATCTCGTGCTACGTATGTGGTGACCGAGGATATGTAGTTTTTCGCATTATGCCTGCCCGCCGAGCCCGGCAAGCAGTCGGAATTTAGGAAACCGCTTCATAACACATCAACTGCTCCTCGCCCTTTCAAAAGGGCGTATAAGACTTGTATATACCTTTCCATCGGACTATGTACGAGGAGGCAGGGAGACGCGACGGCGGGGTCAACCAAACCGGTAAGTTAATGGCAGAGCGCCGTCCGAAATTGATGATGCAATGCGTATCTGGTTACCAAGGTTGTGCGAGCGCTTATGCTGTCATCGGTCGACAGCCAAGTCGGCCACTAGAAATTCTTGCGTTCCAGAGCAACTTCCTACATAACTAGAGACACCTGGCGATGACAAGGGGGTCTCGGGTGGCTGTCTCAACATGAAACGTGAACACCCCGTTTCTCCAGCGCCCGGTCGAAACACAGGCTCAACCTACGAGAAGCAAGCGCACGGAAATACCGCCCTGGTCTGAGGCTGAAATCTAGCATCTTTCCCCGCTGGACTGCTTCTAACGAGGTTCTATTTGAAAGCAGTAAAAGAAAATAACCTCCCCTCCAGTTGGTTATCCGACTGCCCATTCATATGCCCCGCGCGGTCATAATGAGAGACGTCCCCTCATTCCCCGTCACCCCATCGTTTGTCGTGCAAGGAAAAGACATCTTTGTCATCAGGAGAACGTGATCACCGATATCATGGAAAAGGCAAGGTCATAAATCGCAGCTGACAATATGAGATGCGTCAAGCAATAAGACAATCCGTCATCCCAAGGAAATAAATCAAGAAGGAAGAAATGTATTGTACAAGTCCGCCCCAAAAAACGCCATCAGGATATCATGTATCGAAAGCCTTAAAGTGGCCAATAGTAAGAAAAAGCAATAGTAGCGCCGGGGTTAGACACGGTTCTGCTCTTGCCTTAGAGAAAAAGGGCGAAAGCGTGCGGAGGGTATCAGGGATATCGTAACCAGATCGCAAATCAGAAAGAACAGCTCGCTCGTTTACTGGTTATAGAAGCCACCGTGGCCTTGGTGCGGTGAATGGGCATAAGGTGATGCCGACCCGTGGTTACCGTATCGTTCCATGGGCCGCTGCTGCAGCGACGAGTCCGCGAAGCCGTCATACCCCATCGCCCCCGACGAGTCTTGGATGCCAAGGGAGTCGAAAGGCGGGAACGGCTCGAGCCCTTGGGTGGGGAAGTTGCCTTGGTTTGGCAGGTTCATGTATGAACCGACCGGCTGGCCGTAGGGACCCGTGGTGACGGGCATATGCTGGTAGTGCGACTGCGGGTCCATCCCGGTCGTCACCTGCGGCATCATCAGACCGTTGCCTTGATGGGACGGCACCTCCGCGAACTGTTGGGTCTGCGGTGCATAGTACGGCGCCTGTAGCGGCGCCCGAGGTATGCCGGCATAACCAAACGTCGACTCGTCGTGATAAGCCATGGGACTCGCATTAGATGACGAACGCGTGCCCCGGGGGCTGGCGAATTGCGGGGGTTCTTGCTTGATAACCGGCACCGGAGGCGGACCGAAGGCGCGCGGCGGAGGGTCCTGCACGGGGCTGATGATCGTGTCGGCCTCCAAGTCTCTCGCGGCGACCAGCTTCAAGACCGGGAGGCTGATCTGCTCCATGTGCTTCGCCAGGTGGACCGTGAGCTTCTTCCACGTCGGGAAAGTCTTGCCACAGAAACGGCAAGGCTCGTCCTGGGGCTTCCGGTCCGTCTCCACGTGGCACTGCTCGACCCTCTGCCACGTCCGGTCGCCGCCGCCAGCCTTCTTTATCGCCGCCTTGGTCTTGATCTTGGGCTCCGTGAACTTGTGCTCGCGGACGAGGTGCTGTAGGAAGTTGTCTCGCCTGTAGCACGTGTGCTGACAATCCTCGACATCGCACGTCCACCACTCGAGGTGTCTGTGGCCCTCGTTTTCGTGGCGGACCCAGTCCGCTTTGCGCTTGAACATCTTGGGCTCTTTGCAGCGGTCCCACGTGCAAGTGAAGGGCTGGACGTCTTCGTGCACGTGTTTCGTCCAGTCGGACGGCTTGTGGAACTTCTTGTTGCAGAAGCAGAGTTGACATTCGAACTCCGCCGGGAGAGCCGTGGTCGGCGGCATGGGGATGCCCTGCGGAAAGCTCTCCGGGCTGATCCCGCCGTCGAGAGGCGAGGTATCGCCGTCGGAGGAATCCGGCCGCGCCGACAGCGGGTCGACCCCCCGAGCGTCTCCCCGATTGTCTAGAGGGATGGCCGATCCTCCGGAAGCAATGCACATAGCGCCGCTAGGGCATCTCCGCTGGTTGACCTGACCCATGTGTTTGACCCTGGCGGCGCACAGGTGCTTGTAGCGAGCGACTTGCTGATATGCTATGCGTTCCACGAGGTAGGTGTTGGGGTTTGCCTGTCCGTCTATGCTAGCGAGGCGCGGGTTGAGCCGTAAGATGTGCTGCCTGAAGCCCTCGGTATTCGGGGTGATGTCTTCCAACTTGCCCGCGTCCGGTCTCACGTCCGCATCATCCAAGGCGTCATCGTCCTCATCCTCGTCCTCGTCCTCATCTACCGCGGGCCGGGGTTTCGCAAGCAGAGCTACCGGCGGCCCACCTTGCCTCTTTAACATGCCGACGAGGTTTGGATGCGTCGACCCCTCCGCGCTGCTCTTACTCGGGAGCTCGGTCTTGCTCCTCGACCGCCTAATCGTATTCTTCACCGGGGGCACCTTCAGACTGCCGCTGAAGGAACCGAAGGGACTCTTAGGAGAGGTGACCGGTGTCGCGCTAATCGAACTGGTCCGAGCATGTGTCGTCCCGACGGCGGCAGCACCCTTCGCCATCTCGGCGAGGGCGTTACCCAAGCTGGGCGTCGGTTTCCTGTTCGCGCCGAGGCCCCAACTCGTTGTGCGAGATGGCGAGCCCGGGCTATCCTTGGACTCTCGTCTGCCTTCCTCGCCCTGTAGGTCCTCGGGGGGGAGGTCGCTCGCGCTGCTCCCTTTCCGCTTACGCGTGCTGGGTAGCCTCATTAACTTTTCGGCCCTCTCCCGAATACTAGGGCGGCGGGATTGGCCGCCGATGGACAGCTTCTTGAGAAAATTGCCGCTGAGCACTCCTTGTTCGTCCATAAGGCTGGGCAGGCTCCGTCTGCGCGTTCCCCACGTGGCCGTCCGCGATGCGATGGATGCGGTTTCATGGCTTTGTTGCAGGAACCGTTGGATGGCGGCTTGTGAAGTCTCCGGCTGACGACGGTCCGTCTGAATACTATGTATCGCGGGCGCATCCTCCCATGTTCGTAGTTGGCGCATGATCGCAAAGTCTGTTTCGGTAACGGGGCCGCCCGGACCATCCGTTCGATAATAGCATTGTCCCGGCTGGTGACGGTTCTCGGTCGCATCCCCTAGAGGTATCTCGCGTTCCGGTATGTTGTCCTCCTGAGCATATGAGGTGCTGTTGGTTTCACTACACAAGGCAGCATTGCCGCTCGAGGGATCGTTCGACCGAGAGACCCAATTGAATATTTCTTTGGTTTTCTCGTCCATCTCACGACGAGCAGCCTGCTGGTTAGGGCTTATCACCTCGTCGGGCGGACGGTCCCCGGGTGCCAGTCCCCGAGGCCCGGTCGTCCAATCCGGGTTCGAGAAGCCCTGCGGATCCCTCGGCGCGCTCGACGAGGTGCCATAAGCTAGCTCGGTAGCCGAGTCGTCCGCTAGGCTGCGTGGTCCACGCATGGTCTTGGGGCTCTCGGCCGTCGAAGGTAAGCGCCTCTCGACTCCTTGAACGGGCTGCTCTCCATCCCTACCGTAGATGGACACGGTCACGCGAGGACTCCGATCGGCCATCGCAGCAGGGACGGGAGCCGGACTGTCAGTACTGGATCTCGACCAACCGCTGCCGTTAGTGTCCGGGGTCAGCTGCGGCGAAGATTGTTCGGAGTCGGCGGGGTTAATAGACGGCCCGGGCGGCTTCGTCAGACCCTGGGTCGCGACAACAACTTGCGATTTGGGAAGGGCTTGCGTCTTCTCTCTAAGCGAGGACGTCGTGTGGGTAGACGGCGACTTGCGAGGACTCATGGGGTAGCCCAGGTCCCGGGTAGCATCGCCTTCTGCGGGGGACTCATGTGTTACGGATTGCCGCGGGTAGTCGACATTCAAGAAAAGCTCTTCGAGGAAGGCCGGGGTGCCGGCCTCGACGTCGTTGAAGTTGGCTCCGAAGAACGGATCGTCGGCGAGCTCGCTACCGTAGTCGCTCGGCTGGTAAGACACGGACTCGGCCGGAGTATACGAATTCGCGTCGGGGGAAGCAGTGTTGCTCCGGACCTGCGAAGAATATGGCGATAAGAGGTTGGAGTGTACGGGCGTGATGGGACGGTTCTGGTTGTAGTTGTTCTGGGCGCCGACGAGGTGGGGTTCTAGCATTCGACCACGAGGATGATCCCCTAGGTCGTGAAGGGACTTGGGCGAGACTGTATACGTTGAAGACATGGCTGGGCTATTGGGGGGGGGGGAGGCGCAGGTGAGCGGAGGGTAGTATATATCCATGCAATGGCACTCGGATCAACAAAGCTCCCAGCGAGTGTCGTCAGAGGGAGCTCATGTTCCTGGCCTCGCAGGGAGAGAGAGCACGGCAAGCGGGGAACGGGGATCCGAGCCGAAAGCCTCGCGGGTTGCTGGCTGTCGCGGATGCCACTATGTAAAGATAAGGGGCTCCGAGATTCCGCGCTATTGACGTACGTCGCGCGAAAGATAATATGACTCAGTATATCAAGACGCTCGTGCCTAAAATGATGGAAAGATGCTGTGTGGATGTTGTTGGAACAGCAGACAGAGAGAATCAGATCTCGCTGGTCGGATACGATGGAGGGGGGGGCTGCGCTCCCTTGGCTGGGGACAGCGCTTAATGGATTTAGTGTGGAGACGGGGAGATGGGGTTCTGGCCGTCGAGGGGGTACCCACAGAGCACCATCCAACTCACACGTCAAGGGTATGGGTTGTCGCTATATCTGTGGTCAAGAACAGCCCCTCGAATATGCATCTAGATGTAGCCGCAGAGTGGCGCGCAATTTCCAAGAGGGGCACTGAAAATAGAGATCAGCGAATCGTGAGCCCGGCGAAACGGTATATTTGGGTGAGGGATGCCTCGGCGAGACTGACACAGATGCGGCAGATGCAGAGGGAGACGGTCAAGGCTGAACGCGGGTTTCTCGATGGGCGGATCCGCTGGGCGAACTCAGAGAAACTCCACGTGGTTCGCGCACCGCCGCGGCTCAACGATGTTGGGAGGTATCTCGTACCCTCGAGCCCGGCTTACTATTCTGATGGGTGACTGTCCTGTGTTACCTGCAAGGCGTTTCTTGCTCTTACGACAGGGATAGTTAGGCGTTCTTTTCAGCCCCCAGAAGCAGTCGTCCCCACTTGGTGAGCCGCGATGTCACTTGAAGAATCACCAGGCATATCTGCTAGAGTGGCCGCGTGACGGGCAATTCATCCCCAGAACGGTACGAATCGCGCTCCTTCGTCTCTATCCATTTGGATAGCGGGCTTAATGTAGCGTAGAACGGATAGATGCACCGCTCAGCGATGTATAGAAAAGGCCAATCTCGGTGTTGAAATAGAGGCCATGAAGCAGCACTCGGCTTGTACCTTTCGGGTTCGAGTGGGTTCAGGTCTCGAAAGCTCGACGCTACAGGGCTGGAGCTGCTGGTCGACCGTCGGGGGTTACCATTTCCATTATTACTTCTCCTCATCCCGAGTATCCCCATTGGACCACCGCAAGATGAGGATTTACAGTTGCAGAGCTGGATGGTATGTCGCCGACAACTGTGAAATCCGTACGCGATACGGAGTTCGTTTTGGCATTCGGAATATGATTACGGAATAGTTCCATTTTTCTCTAGGGCCTTGTCATCAAGGAACCTTCTTTAGCTCAGGCACACGTACCGTTCCGTCGAGGAGAAACGACGTACATGTAGAAAGGAACGGAGAAATGCTTGGTACACGATGACGATATATCAACGCGGATTCTACCCATATTTCTCCCCCTTTGGTCCATGCAGCTGTATCGTCAGCTCCTCGCGGGGATGCAACTCAGCTTATTAGCCCGCTCAGCCACTCGGCTGTGGTGGGCTTGGAACGGCTCCCGACGCACGATGCAGTTTAAACGCACCGGGTGCGTGAGCGCGGCTTTCTTGACCAGAGAGCCTAAGGGGGTAACACTGGGCCAACTTGGGGGCTGGCGAAACTCCACTCGAAGCAAATCTGGATAGCGTAGTAGTCATAACAGGCAAGCCCAGAGGCATGTCGAGCATAAACGCGCGGGTCGCAAAGGCGGAAAGCCAGGAGTATGCACGTATTAAGAAGGTTTCTGCTAACCGTCGATCTCTTAGACTAGTCAAATAGTCCCCTCGCATGTGGGTGCCGTCAGGCAAATAATGAGCAACGGGTTTCTTGTAGCCGATCGGCACCCGCCGATAGTACTGACAATGATCATTAAGAATCATGACCGCATTGTCGGCTGTGGAGGAGGCTGTGAATCTTGAAATCCGTCGTCGACTTGGGCAAGGACTGCACGGGGAAGGCGGGAAGAGCGGGCGCTGCCGAGACAACTCTAGGCGCTGTATCTTTAGCCCCTGTGAACGGACCCAGCCTCGACAGGCCTAAAATGCGGGTGGGTAAGAAGCTTGTTGCGGTTTGACCTCACTAACGCAGACACTACCACCACTTCTCGCGGGGGGGGGGC
>QJNY01000166.1:86106-148698 GCA_004155945.1 Monosporascus sp. mg162
CCCCACAAACCCACAAACAAACAACAAATAACACCCCCCCCCCCCCCCCAACCTAACGTTGAAGCATAGCCACCTATAAACATCTCAGCTCTTCTTATAAGTATAATAAGTCACAGCCCCGTCAGTGAAGAATCTCGACGAATCTAAACGATCGATCTCGCGTTTCACAAGTAACTTGATAAAATGTTCCAGGTTAGTCCGCGGCCTTCGGCAGTCTGGAAGGACTAGATCGGTCGACGAATGCATGTCGATGGCCCTCAGCAAGCGGCGTTTGATCCCGCACCGCCTCGCGGTTCTACATGTCATGATTACCTACCGGATAGGTATAGCTTCTCCTTGCTGACCCGATACCATTCTAGCCACATCAGGAAGACCGTTTCCATCTGCGAATGCACCGCGCTCGCTCCGTCATACTCACATCGCAAGAGTAAGCAACACCAGATACTGACGTGCTTTACCCGCGCCGTCCCCCCCCAATGCCCGCAGCGCAGTCGCCGCCCCGACCATGCGAGCAGGAGACGCTCATGCCGCTGGTCGATGCGGATCGCCGTAGGACCACGTAGACGCCCAGGCCTCTTCCCAAGTCTCCGGAGATGTGCCCGCTTGAGCTCTTACTAATTCGTATACCGTCGTCGAAGGCTAGTGGAGATCAGGGCGGCTCAGCGCACCTTCGAGGGCGCATACATGCGGACCGCTCTCTCGCAGTTCAGCTTCGCCCTCGTCGTCCTCAGGATCTTCACTTCCGAGTTCTATGCGATAGGGGCGCTGTTCGCAGCCTATGGCGTCGCCGTCATGCTCTGCGCCGTGTACCGACGGTATCAGGGCAACAGGCAGTTCTTTTCCGCCACCGACGGCGACGGGGAGACCGTTAAGAAGTTTCGGACAAGCGGGACCAGCGTGTTTTTGCTCGCATGTATCAGCATGGGTGCCTATATAACATTGATAGTTCTGACATGGCAGTTGGAAAGCTGAGACTCGGTTCGAAGACAGCGAGGAAGGCAGGAGAGCGGGCTTACGAGAAAACGCACGAAGTTATTCATAGTCAGCAGAAGGTCGTTCGCCCCCCGGCCTCTTCGACATAGGGCAACAGGAGCACCACTCGGGCAGGTTAGGATTTCAAGGTGAAGGTAACCAGTAGGGTAGTCTCCCAGGTGGATAAACCCGAGTAATATCCTGGGTAACCGAGAACATTTGTCGTCGGGGCGAGCCTGCAAAAGCACACGTGTACCTAGAACAGCAGACAGCACGGTATAGACCCAACATCCTAAAATACAGTAGGTATGAATGCCTAGCTAAACCCCATTATTGCACAATAACCCCCTACCGCGGACACGACGACCTTTACTCTTATCGTAGGCAACACCCACGGCCTGGTCAACGTATAACAAACTCGGGCCGATCGCCAGTTCCACAAAAGGGGGATCTGATATAACAAGAACTTCGTAGATGGGTGAAGGCTACATGCGGAAGAAGAAAAATAAAAGAATCCCATATTTAGATACAAATTTTTGATAACCCTTCAACCAGTACCAGGGCGTGAGCATCCCTAAGAAAATGCCAAAAAGTCCAATGTGGACGAGCTCCGGTAGCCCTGCCGCCTGCCACCCGATTCCATTGCTCGTCCTCTCGATCAGTTGTCCAGCCTTCTTTTATGTTGATAAACCAGGATCGGTGCATTTCTCTCGGAGTGGCAAGCGGAGGGCGTCTTCGGTAAGAGAGCCCCCTATAAGCCGATATCGCGAACAGAACATCCGAGCGCCGCGTTTCAGTCTGGTTTTATGCAAGAACCTTTGTCGCGCTCAGGGGCCGATTTGTCCTAACACACACACACACGCACACACACATACACACAAAATGAAAAAGAGAGAGAAAGAGAGAGAGAGAAAGAAAGAAAAAAAAAAAAGAAAACCTCCCCGCCCCCCATTTTCCCCAATATCCCCTGTTTCCCCGTCGTGCATTACCGTATCCATCCTATCCCGAAAATCCAGTCCTTATTCGGGCAAACGTGCAGAAGCAATCCGAGTTAGTCGTTCCTTTTCTTTTCGGCTGGGAAGGCGAAGGGTAATTCAAGCACGGCACCCCCGGACACGCCATACCGGGTGGATTCGGGCCCGGCCCCCCGCGATCTTCGGAAACGTGGACGCCGCGTGGACGGTGCGCCATAAAACGGCAAGTGCGTTCTCGTGATTGAACCGGAGCCGAGTTCCAGTCAAGAATCCTACACCACACGAGAAGCCGCTTTCCGCCTCGGATCGTCTCTATCTTCCTTGGTAATACGCGTCGCCTCCATGGCTCGACTCTCCGCCCGTCTCACCATACCAATCGCCGTACTCGTCCCCGCTCTTGGTGTATGGGTACGCATGTGGCCAAGCGGCGTAGGTGGCCGGCGGCACGGCGCCAGCCGAGAGAGGGGCGTGAGGATCCATCGCGGTGCCGGCCATCGTTGCGGTGTTCGTCGTAATCTGTGGAGGGTACATGTCCGAGGTCGCCGAAGCCCTCCGGTCGTACGGCAACCTGTCCGCGAGATACTGTCCGGTCGCCTCTCCGCCGTAGGATAGCGACCTCATCGGCTGCGGGAACGAAGACCAATCGTCTTCTGGTCGCGGGGTGGGCTCATTCCCGGCCGGGACCCCGACGGGAGCTGGCGGCCAGCCCGAGGAGGTCTGCGGTTGGTGGGTAGCGAAAGGGGAGAAGCCGGGAGTCACCGGTGACCCGTGTGAATAATGTCTCGTGACCGTGGCCGTCTGAGATCCCGCCCAGTCTGCTATTCCATGTCCGTAGCCGGGCACGCTCGAAGACGCTTGCGTAGTTTTCAGTAATGGTGTCTCTCAATCTGCTATTTCCGAACGGAAGGGCTCGGGCTGCACCTACCTCCCTGGTTCGCCGGATAGGCATTGTCGCCTTCCGGCCTGGTCGACGCCTGTCCCAAGTCCTGCCCCGTCGCCACCTGCTCGTGGTGTTGAGCTCCCCACGTCTGTAGCGGACGGCCGGGTATCGCCGAGGGCGAGGCCGCGGATTCCTCCATGTGGAGTGCCGACGGTCCTCCCGTCTGAGTAGGAGTGCCCGGTACCGGATGGTCCACCGGTCTGTAGGTGCAGTCCTTCCTTAATCTGATGCAAGTCACACAGCGACCTTGCGGGTCCGTTTTATCTTGGAGGCACCTAATCTTCCTCTTCCTACAATGCACTTTAACAGGCTCATCTTAGCATCGAGGCGTCAGTCATGGGTATGCAGGTGGTTTACCTACCACAGGCCAAAGCTGACCGATGATAACCAAGCTTGTTCCGTTTCTTTTCCCCCGAGAGACCAAGGGAGCCGGGGTCGGCATCGCTCGTTCCCTGCGGCCTCACGTTAGGGGTCGAGATGGATCTTCTCAGCGTCGAATTTGTGGACGGGGGAACTCGCCCTTGGACGAAGGGTACGATGGTATCCTGGACCGGGAAGAGTGACGCGGGAGAGGGTTGGAGCGGTGGCTGTTTTGGAGGGAGTTGATGGGCAGGTCTTACCTCCACGGAGGAAGCTGTCGGCTGGTGGTAACCGGACATGTACTCGGCGCGCATACCCACATCGTCGCCGTCGCGCGACGGCTGCGGGTAGTGGTATGGCATCATGCCCGTCGTCTACTTGTGCGATTCCGGTGTCCGGATCTCTAGGAGCCCGAGTTCTCCGCGCGGCCGACGCGTCTTTAAGGGGATCCGGGCTGCGATGACGGTGTGGGCTATACTCCTTTTCCGGTACGGATCGAGCAAAGGCACTTTCGATGGACTACGTCGTTGGATTTGCCGACTGATTAGTGCTCCAAAGCTCTTTATACGAGAGAGGCCAGGCGCAAGATGGTGGAGGTTGATGATAGCCAGGTTAGTATTGTCCCGATCGAAAATTTGCCTCTTCGACGCCCCTAGTCTAGGGGGGGAGTATTGTCAGAGGAGATGGGGAAAAGAGAGGGATAGTAAGTAGGTGTCAGCCAATGAAGAGGTAAGACTCCTTGCAGTAACTCAACCAGATTCCGGGGGCTACCACAGTGGTTCACCAATGCTCTCATTCGATAGCCGCCGCGGCAAGGATAGCAGAGAAACCCGGCATAACTCTGGGGTATTACACAGCGGTGCCACAACCACTTACAGCCCTGGCACTTTCCGTACCTTGCGTTCTGCTGCAATAGGAAACCAGTCACCTGTGAATGCCTATATCGGGACGCCGTGTACGCAACGGTCCGCGCGCCAGTCCCCCGGGCCCGTCGGTATCCAGTATGGGGTGATGCTTCAGGTGGTAGTCGCAGGCGAGAACCCGTAAAACACGGCGCTAAGTCCTAACTATGGGCGCGAAATGAGGGAGGATTGGACGCTGGTCATTCAGGGCACGTGGCCTTGTCGAATCTATGCTCTTGCTGAGGCCTCAAAAGCGATGGCCGTGTGTCGAAGCTTGGTATAAGTCCAAAGCCAAGGGCGAATCAGGGTGCAGGAGGCGTTGGCTAGGGCTTAACGCCACTGATGGAAGCAGGCGTGCTCTACCAAAGCCTAGGGGTACTCCTGAGGTGACGGCGTATGCGTGTAGCTAATGCCCAGAGCAGTGGGCAGTCCACCAACGATTCTAGTGCCTTGATAAACCGAATATATGGGTCAGCCCGGCTGAGAATGGGACGGGTCTATCCGGGGTAGGCAGGGGGGGTTCTTAAGATCCCCGTCGGATCTGCCCGGGGCAGATTAAGTATATATAGATGACACTAAGATCTAAGCACACGACCGAGATCGACACAGATTGCGGGCATGTTCGAAAAGGATGCTGCCTCATATTCTGGATACCTGGACACTATGGAAGAAATTTTTCAAGCTTTATTTTCGTCGGATAGACCCATCTCTTCACTCACGTAGGAGAGCAAGAAAATAACGAACAACCGACTCGTCAGCGAGTGACATCGGGTCCTTGGTCGGTATCCGTCAGCGAGCGGACAAAAGTCCAAACACTTCCCAGGGCCCGTCGACGCGTATATCCCCTAGACAGATGCCTTTTTGATGCGGCCTTGGAAAGGCTGAAACAAGAGTAGTCCGTCGATAAAGCTCGGGACGACGATATACCCCTTTCCCATTGACCCCAAGACTGGTTCTCGCTTAAAGCCGGGCGATCAGTGTACCATGGGGTCGCAGGGGCAGTAGTCGGGCTTGATATATCCCCCCGTAACGTGTTCAGCGAGCCGAGGAACCAACGCCCCTCATCGCTGCTACCTGCGTCGTAGTATTTGGGTTCCTTCACGACATCCCTTCCAAGTCAGCTAAAGAAGTCAACCCGAAAGTAAGGCTATTGATGTTCACAATGCAGCTATGCAGTTAGTCAAGTCACGCTAGGAGAGCAAGCACTGAAAGGCGGGTAATTTGCCGAAGACGAATATCGTGCCAAGCGGACAGACGGCCCCCTGGCCTTATGCTGTTCAGCTCCGTCGTCCGAAACGTCCACCCAACGTGGCGCATAAGGTCAGGCAATTGGGCGAACACACGTTGGGTCGTCCAAGGCACCGCTGGGCAACTATCTACACGTTCTCTAGGAGTGGATGCCTCTGCTTGGGTTATTCTGGGCGTTGTCATTTTACGGCCTTCGCGTTTTCCAAATATCTGGCCTCTTCCGTGGCTCCACTACCCTGCCAAGTTTTCTTGTCGGTAACCAAGGAAGCCCCTGTCCGTCGCTTATCCTTGCGAACAAACCTGTCATCGCTATTGATCCCGGCAGCCAACCGAGTCAAAGCCCCTAGATGGGATGAAATGCGCCAATAGGGGTGCCTACGCCACCTCCGAGCGCGCATTCTCCTCGCTACCTTCATCCTCCGACAGACTCGAGCAATAATCGGCATACCGAGTCAGCTTCGGCCTGTAATTCAGACTCGAGGCCGGGAAACCAGAAAACACCAGCTCAGGTTTTATTCCGGATCAAGTACACATTTTTAATCCTCCTTATCACCCCCATGTAGTCGTCGGCTGGTCAACTTTAAGCGTAGCTCGCCGTTTACCTAAACATGCGGCCTATTTTGAATGTCTCAAACATTAGCCAGTCCCCCGGAACCATCAGATGTCGGATGCCAACCTATGTACGTACGACCTTGGGAGTCTCGGCTACGCTACCAAGTTGGTGTGCATGGGGAATCGGCGACCTCGCCGGTGAAAAGGAGCCTTGACGGTGTCTGTTCGACGGCAGCCGGTCCTTTGATTTCCCATAACTTACATCATCAGTCGTATGCTCTGGTAAATAGCGACGGCGCATAATGGTAGTGACACGGGGCCCTGAGCGGATCCGCGCTTCCGGTAGAATGCTAGAGCGCGAAAAGCGTGCACATCGCTTGCGGATCATGCAACGCTGCAGTACGCATGTACAGCGTGCCGATGCAGGAGTCGCAACTCCGCATACGTCGGTTTTACCACTACTACATGGGAAGTCGCCGCATTATCCTCCAAGCGCGTCCCACACATCCGATCATCCTCTCCGCGAAAATAAGATAACTACCTAGGACATGCATTATTTAAGGCCCAAAGAGGACAGAACCGTGAGGTATGGAATGCATGCACGAACCCCGGCATGGTGGCCAGATTTAGCCAAGTTCGTCCACGGCATATTCGTCTCTCATTCAGGCGACCGTACGTATCGAACCGTACGACTTCTGACATTCTACGATCCCCGGTATCGATCCCGGCTCCGGCACCCGAGCAAAGATTGGACGAACCTGGGTAAGGGAATTCAGCAATGCAAAGACGCCACGGCTCCTAGCCGTCGATCAAAAGCGATATGCTACCGGGGTTCCGGTACCCAAGGCGGAAATCGGTTCCTCGAGACCCCCCCAGACGGCCCCCTACCTACATGTAGCAATTCCACCGGGTTCCTTGATGCAGCCTTTTCTCAGTCGTCCGAAAGAAGCAGAGCCGATTCGAGGGCGATCAAACAGGTCTTGAAGTCGACCCAGAGAAGAAGAACCCCTGCCTCTTATCGGTGACGTAGATTTTCACGATTGCCTACTGGCCATGTCGCCAGGTTCTGACGAAAAAGGGCGAAGTCGGAGAAAGACTCTGGTACCGATCGGCTACCTGGTGGGCTAATTAAGTAGTCCAAAAGGGGGTGGTGACGAAAACCTCTAGCCAATTAAAGAGCGCACCGCTGCCATTCGACAATGACACGCTTTTTCATCCTAACACGCTGGTGGCTTGATGGGGCGTGCCACTGCCCTCCCTTTGGCAAGATATCACATATACTCTCAAGGTACCGGAACCGATGCCTACGTGTGCGCTGATCGTTCCATCGAAGGATGCTCAGCTACGTTATGTTACACGTCTTTAGCTCTAAAGGCTCGGCCCGCACTACGCGATCTCCTCTTACTAAACCCGTACCAGCTAACTCGTCTTATGGGTCTCCTTATTAAGGAGCCCTCTCTTTCTTTTAGCAGGCGACCTTTAAGGGTTGGGATTAGAGTCGGCGTCTTCTCGCCTCGGACAAGAGGGCAAGTGGCCCCTCCTGATATATGATAGGTCATATAACACTAAGATCGAGTCTGAGACGTCTTTTTGGCTTTACGCCAATTAGGCCCCTGTCCTTACGGCGTAGCTGATGAGGGGGAGCATCTGGCATGCGTATATTTTCGTAGATCCGCCCAGCCACCGTAACTATCTGGTGGGGGTTACGGGCCTGGCACTCCGTAAGCTCGCATGATTTACGTTACTTAGCGCGCGGCGCTGGCGTTGCTTAAGCTCTCCGAACCATCTCTCTTATCTGCCTCGGGTTCAAATCCAGGGCGACAGGTCAGAGAACCGTGATATCTGTAATCTTATTAACGGCTGACATACGAACCGGTGTGGGACGATGTCACCCGAGCTCCCTTGATATGCCTCGTGTGTCGGCTTACAGCATAATTTGAATGGCCCGTCGTTGGCAGCCGTTTTCGTCCAACACGAGCGCGCATCTCGGCTACTCGGGGCAACATGCTAACCCTGCCCCCCGAGAGCAAATCCTAGTCGACTCGTCCACGCGACGAGCATTCAACTTCTAAATACACTGCTATACGGGCCAAGTCAGCAAACGGAACCAAGGATTAGTGGGTATAACTTTGGACTAATGAATTACTGCGCCATCTCCGCGATATTCCCGATGGCTCCGTAGGCTTTTAGTGTACTCCCCTCTTTCTGCCTTGCATCGTCCCCTTTAGCCAGAATTCCGTGGGGGAGAGCCGCCGCGCTTGAAACATCAGACGCAGTAGTACATAGCCTGGGAAATCGGCGAACGGTCCGGCGTCCAGGAGCGCTTTAAGCGAGATCCTTATCAAATTTTACCACCTGTTCCCGTTATGCCGAGCTCTTGGTATTCGGAGTGCTCACACGTCTCGGCCAGACTTCCAACTCAGAGGCTCAGAGCCCAAGGCCAATACGTCCGTGAATACATCGAGTATGAAACCGGGGTGATCGGAGAATGCCGGTAGCAGATCCTTGCCACTCTGCACATCACGGTTCTGGGACCCCGCCGGTTATGAAAAATCGCTCCGGATATTCGACGGGCAGGCCTCTGACATCTTCCGGCGGCGCGTGACGGACGCGTCGCCATGCGAAAATCAGCTAGGCCTGCGCTTCGTTTAGCTCTGGCCCTAGGGATAAGTAGGTGCCGACAAGCCCATGGAAGGCCACAGGTTCTCCGACGCCTTCCCATTGGACAAGAAAAGCGCGCCACAGGGAACGCCTCCCATCCGAGTTGAGGATCCTTTTCGTGGGTCTTTGGCTAAGCTCTCCGCAAATTGTGAGACCGCTTAAGAATGGAAAGCAACTCCGCCGAGAGGCTATTGGCATTCGCGCTGAATCTTTTCAGCCTCTTTCTAATGAGGCTTCACTAGCCGGTGTCGTTATCTCGTCATGGGCGACACCAAACACCAAGCGCCGAGCTCATTCTCTGTTGAAGAGCGACCTAGTATTCTTTCTACAGTACCACGGCAAAGCCCCTTTCTCTCGCACTCTCTGTGCTGCCGGAATTCTCGAACGGATATCGGCATGCTTTTGCTAGTCCTACATCAATCACGACGCCGAAACAGCCATGCTGGGCTGTCCTTGTAGCGTCCATATCAACCAGGGTAACGTACAATCCGTCGATAACGGCAGCCTTCCAAGCTAGGGGACATTGCGTCCTGGTGGCCTTCTTCGCCCAACGACGGATAGTCGGTTCGAACAATGCGAAAACATCGTCTACCTGGGGACCTACGCGGCTTCGGCCCGAAGCATATGGGAGTGCTGCCCTGCCTTAGCTTGTGGGCGCACCTACTTCTTAATCTCGGGTGCATTTACGTGCGATGTGATCTTCGCCAATACACCCCGATGGAATGAGCACGTGCTTCAAGGACCGGTTCACGTATCATCACAGTAGCGTCGGGGGTTCGGGAACACCCCCTTTAAGTCTACTTTGCCATAAAGCTCCCGGAGTCGTGCGACGAGTAAACCTCCGATCGGTGGGCACGCTTGACTACCGAGACTCAGAGCCTCTTTCATCGATCGGGACGTCCGATTCGTCTGGAGTGGTCATCGTGTATGTACAAGATTCGGTGCCACATAGGCCTCTGACATCCGGGTACTTGGTTAGCATGTGTATGAGCGGGACCATTTTCATCCTAACGTAGTGTCCGCACGATGTGGTATGAGACGCTCGAGTGTGCCATAGACCTAGATAGTCGTCCACAACACCGGCCCGGGTGCCCCGGTTCGCGGAAACGAGGAGACCTTACTCATCCAGAAAGGCAGACGAATAATAGGTTTATCTGATAAGGACTCATCGAACAAGTACTGGCCTAGAATAAGCTATCTTGCACCTCCAAGCCCAAACCACCTCCTCTCAAGTAATGCAAGGACCGACATGATCTTGAGGCACCATGTAACCTCCCATGATCAAACGCAGTGCCGAAGCTACCCGTTATGTGCGATCCCCCCCTTCGTTAGGTGCAAGGCAAGTCCCCCCTTTCCGGCGTGGGTTTCCCTGAAATCAAGTACAATAGATTCCTAGTCCACCAGCAATCCGGTGTTCTTGGTCACGGAGGCGGGGTCCGCTTCGACCTTTTCAACCAAGAATTACCGTCGTCGGCCACGGTCTCGTCGTGCATGTTCACGTCTGATAAACTCGTGGTGGACACGCTACACAAGAGCCACAGCTGGTATCCCGCACGCTAGCACCTCGTCTTTGCTTACCCCTTTCCAAACGGGGAACCAAGCTTGCGTCTTTGTCTAGAAGTCCTGGCGCTCAGGCACCGTAGCAGATGGTGGTTTACCTACCCTACCGAGGAATGGCCGGCAAGGTGATGGCTAGATACTTCTCGCACTCGGTGGTGTTTAATAGGTTTTCAGTCTGACTAGTATTCCGTATACCGGTTTTCCAGGCTGGTACGCCGTAGAGTATCCCACACGGGGAGCCGTCCCATATGCCTCTACCTATCGACGTAAGCGCACGCGCCGGGTACCCGGGCACCGCGACGACTATCCGTCCCGCCGGACCGGGCCGAAATGGAGCGACACAAACGCGCACCCGCTAGCGGTCGAGACCCTCTCCGATGGTCGTTCGCACAGCTAGGCGGGGCGGGGAGGGAGCGGATTAGAAGGCGCGCGCACTCTCGGCGACAAACAAAAGTTCGGCGGCGTAGTCCGCCTCACGTGCTTCATTGCAGCTGCGGCCGGCTCGCGTGCCTGTGCGACGTACCGGCATACGTGGAGATGTGACGTAGGTAATGTCGACATATATTAGCCTGCGCCGTCGATCCGGCTGGCGTTGGTGCCCCTGCTTTAGCGAGAGCAACGTCGGGGGATGAGAAGCAGGAAGTGGCCGATCTTTAATATCGGGCTGCTTATCCGGCCGCATACGCGAGGCCCGGCGGGGGCCTGGTCATGCGCGGCTCTAACGTGGGTTGAAGGACCAGGATGCGACATCTCGCTAGTGTACAGTACGGAAGGGGCGTTCGGCGGCCACGCGCCCGCGTCATCGACGACGGCAAGACTCGCCCAATAGTTAACAGGACCCGTAGCGAACGGCAGAAATTACTATGTCTGGGTACAGAAAGTAGAGAGTTTATGTGCTCTTCACCAGCAGAAGGAGGTTCCCACCCGACGACCTCCCATATAACAGCCATCCTCGCTCGAACCCTTACCATCCACATATGGTATATATAAAATACATGGACTCGCGGCCGTTCTAACGATCAAGTGTCCCAGGGCCTCCAGGGCTCGACAAAAGAACTTCGACACAGACCACCCACATAAACACATCCACACACGTACACGCATGTACTTTCCCGATCCACTTACTACGCGTCGCCCCTACGGCGATAGTCGTCCATCTACCTCACGTGCAGGACCTCCGGCAGCGGCATCGGGAACTGCTGCCTCGGCGGCGGCGGCGCGTCGCCGTTGGGCGGGGGCGTGGCGGGATGGTAGGGGATGGCGCGGTGGGGCCGCGGCAGCTCGAGCACGTCCGCGAAGCTGGCGAAGCTCTTCTTCCTGGCGACGGCGTGTTGGAACGCTGCCGGGGGGAGGTCGAGGATGTCTTCTTCGGGCACCGGGGAGTACGGCAGCGTCGACGTCGTGGACGGCTGGGGCGACGACGCCGCCAGGGAGGAGGAGGAGGCCTTCCTATTGGCCTTGAGGAACGTGGTGCGCAGGAACCCCACGAACTCGTCGACGTCCCGCTTCGTCGACATGGCGCCGAGACTGGCCCGTACGATCCTGCGCGGAGACGGGGGTTAGCGTGCCTTCGCGTGTATCGATGCGTGTAGTAGGGGTTGGACGTAGGGACGGGAGCGGCGCGGTGTTCGGAACAAGGAAGGACATCTTACCCCGTGGGCATCCTGTGGATGATGCTTATGCCGTGCGAACCGCAGTGGTGCCCGGCCGAGAGGGCGCGCTCCGTCATCCAGGGTTCGTACCCGAGCATGGTGAAGATGCCGCCGGGGTTGCACACGCCGCCCGACCGGATGTAGATGCCGGCGTCGTTCGCCAGCCGCTCGACGTCCGAGTAGGGCACGTACTGGCCGTCGGCGCCGAGGACGTTGAAGGCGACGACGGAGCCCTGCCTCGCGGGGTCGCCGAACGCGCCGTGGTCCTCGTTGTAGACGCGGCAGAGGGGCTGGCCGTTCGCGTGGCGCAGCGAGGCCATGCCGTGGTAGAGCCGCGCCGTGAGGCACGAGGTGTGGTCCGAGATGGCGCGCATCGAGTCGTAGAGCCGGCGGTGCACGTCGACGGCCTCGCCCAGCGCGAGGATGCTGTGGAACGGCAGCGTGCCGTCCTCGAGGCCCTCGTGCAGCTCGTACGTCGGCGCCTGCAGCCCCTTCGAGCGGTGCCAGACCTCCTCGCCGAACGTCGACACCATCGTCACCGTGCCCCCGCCGAAGTATCTGCGCAGCGTGAGGATGTGGCCCGACTCCTTGCGCACGACGAGCGCGCCGAGGTCCGGGAACCCGAAGATCTTGTACAGGGAGAGGCAGGTGAAGTCCGGCGCGAGGGCCGGGTCCGCGAAGACGGCGTCCATGGGCGCCGTCATCGCCAGCGCCGCGGCGTCGAGGAGCGTGTACGTGTTCTGCAGGTGGCGGGAATGTCGCATGCTCCCCGCCCAGGACAGCGGTAGCCGCCGCCCGGTCATGTTGGACTGGCCCGGGTACGCGAACAGCCCGAGGCCGCACCCCGCGGAGGGATGGTGGCGGTTGACGCGGCTCGCCTCCGGGCGCCGGAGCCAGCCTTCCACCTCCTGGTCGGTCTCGAAGCAGTGGTGGTTCCCGTGCGCCAGCTCCCTGACGCCGACGATGCTCGTGTGGGCGTCCTTGTGATAGCCGTACCAGAACCTCTGCTCCCTGGTCTTCTCCGCGAGGTCTCTGAAGCACTCGCCCACCAGCTTGATGCCCGCCGTGGCGTTGGCGACGAAGATGAGGTCGAACTCGTCGGGGTTCGCTCCGAGGAACTTGAGCGTCTTGAGGCGAACCTGGTCGACGACGTCTCCGGACAGCTTCGCGGGAGAATTCTCGGAGTGAGGGTTCCCGTATAGGTTCGTGGCCATCTTGTGAGCGAAGGCGTCTACCACCGACTTGGCGTATATGGTCGTCCCGCCGTGGTCCAGATAGATTCCTAGCACGCGTGAGGGGGGGGGTGGCAGGTGCGACGGGCTTGACCTACGTACCATTGTTCATGTGAGGATACTCGCGCTGGCGCAGCTCCTCGATATCAGTGTTGTATGGTCTCGGCATGGTGAAGGATGGGGCCCGGATTCAGGGGGGAGAAATAGCACGTTGGGTACGATGAATATTCCAGATCCGCCGACGGGTTCTCAGGGGCACGGGTTTATATATGAAAATCAGGACGGCCCGTGAGATCATGGTATTGGAGCCCCTCACGTTCCAACACAGCCTGCAGGTCATCGCAACTGCCGCCGAGCAGTTCGTGGCCCCTGGTCCAATCGGCTACGGTGGACCCCCGACAAAGCCCTTTCAATAGTTGGACGGGGCTAGGAGCGGATGGCACGGGGAGGGCGCCTTGGGTGGCAACGTTGCTACGTTTCCTCTTTCAGAATGATTACCCATCGATCCTCGGATGCGATGGTGTGGCCAGAAAGCCACCGGTCCCCTCGGACAATTGGCTCGCCTCCCTGCTGACGAATGGCAGGAGTTGGTAAGAGTGGTCCGACTGACCACGGTACCCATGAAGGGTGTGGTACGCCCGTTACTCATCGGCCTCCATCTGAAGACACACGTCCGTAGAGACATACGCGGCAGCGGCAGGGAGTTGCGAGGGTAGCAGAGGCCTATCTGTAGGGGCATCTGGTATAAGACACCACGAGCCCCACCAGGCACGATGTCTGAGTATACGGAGGTTTTATTTTAAGAGAATGTCTAATCACTGGCTTCGACAGCGTGGGGATATGCTTGAGCTGGCACCGGGATCGAAGAAGAAAGTCAGGATGCCCTTCCTAGAGCGCATGTATCTCTTCGGCATAGCTGAGGAGCCGAACGGACCTGAGGACCGTCAGCGCCGGACGAAGAGGGCTGTTAAAACCCACGCAAGAGACGCCACCGACTCTGGGTGATTGGGGTAATGGAATAAAGATGTTGGTTCCGCGCCGAGCGTCTCCGTCTACGCGTGCTGTGCATTTGATAAGGCTGGCTGGGGCCCTTGATTATGTGGAAGTCTGACGCCCCCATCGAATGGGAAAGCATGGCCGGTATCTGTTCCGCAGACGACCCAACCCGTGTCTGGAACCTGAGCGCAATAGCGTAGTCGTCGGCGGCCGGGCAGGGATGTGCGTCCATCCTGAAAGGCGATGGAAAGCCTCCCTATTCGTCGAGTCTATTGGCCAACTGCCTGCCTAGGTGGTGGATAGTACCTCGATTGGGGCATGTCATGTGGACTCAAGAAGTCAATATTGACACCATGGGGATCTTGAACAATATACCGCTCCGCACCGGGCGCATAGCGGTGGAGTAGCCTTTCGTCTCCCTTTCGGCATGCAGAACGATGGAGATTATCACATAAATATTCCTGCAAAGGGCTAACCCTGCTGGGAGATCGCTGTCGCTTTGGACAGTGGTGATGATCTGCAGCACGCCGAAAGAGATTAACAGGGCTCGTTCGCCCAATGATCGCCCGAGCTCCGCAGATGTATAACGTACACTATTGGATCATTTTAGCTGTGAGGAATTCCGAATTTGATAGATGCGACCCCGGAGTAACGGGAGATCGGGTTGAAAAATGAAGACGGGTATGCCACTGGGGTCTTAGCGCGAAAAGAAAAATGTATGACTTATTTCATGGTTAACTGGGGGGTGTAGGTTACCTCATGACTGCCGGTACACTCACCAACACCCCTTCTTCGACCCAAGGGGAATGAAATGCGGCAGGGGGGAAAATACGATCGCTGAAATGTACGAGCCAGTAAGACTGAGATATTGGTTTTTTTTTGGGGCGCGGCGAGGCAACATCGTCAGCCAGCCTGGGAAGGCTGGTGGGTGCGCCTATTTTCTTTTCCCCTTCATGCTCTCTTTCAGCGCGGGTTGAAGATTGGAGGCTCGGGTTCATTAGATCGAATGAAACCACGTTCAGGCACGCAAAGAACCTGCGGGACGACACCACTTGACATCATTAAAATCCCGAGAGAGCACGCCAATAAGCTCGGGAGCCGTTCAAGGATATTACCCCCCCTCCAGAGACGGCCCAATGAGGGCCGGGGACCGACCACAGCCCGTTGCACTCAGCTTACATCGCAAACCTACCACCCCCCCCTTGTTCGCACAACGCCTCCCGCCCCAGCGCGGGCGGCCACATGCACATGCGCGCTTCAGCAGGAAAAGCCCGAGGCATCGCGCCGCTTCGGGCGGCCAATCCGACTACGAGCCCCAGCGCAGATCTATACGTGCAGCATCATTTAGAGGGTTGTTACGCATCACTCGCTAGCGGGAGACTTTCAGGGCGATGTGACTGCGCCATGCATAACTGAAGGGGGGAGCCTCCTCGCATCTCCATGCATACTGCAGGTGAGCATGGAGATTAGATGATCTTGGGACGAACGCCCTCCCCGATCGGGAAACGAACGTCGTCGCTCTTGGAAGCCCCCTCGTGATATCACCGGCGGCTCCCCTCCTCCGAGTTTACGATGCGCGGGACGCCGAGCGCTACCAGTCTACGATGGGAGGGACCGCAAGGTACCGCCAGATGGCGTCAGATAGGCCCGGCGGTGATTAGGGCAACCAGGTACAACATCGAACGTCAAATTCCGCTAGGCATGAGAAACAAACCAAATTCCTTCGCTGCCCCACAAGGTGAGACATGCTTGACGGCTTCGAATCCCCGGATCTTCCACTGTCGCCTTGGAATTGCCATGAGCCCATACCCCATACCGCCAAGATAGATAGGCCGGAGTCACCAGGTACAGATAGGGCTTATCGTGCTGCCGGGGGAAGGGTTTGCCTCCCTTCGGGTTAACAAGTTTACGTAGCCCCTCGACAGGTCTGCTCATCCCCGGCTCGTCAGGCCAGTTCAGGTGGTGTTCTCCGGTTTCCCCCGTAAGAGCCTGGCTGCCTGACACCCCTTGGCACATGCTGACCGATGTAGGTACGAAGTACGCGGTAGCACACGTAGCTTCCGGCCATGAACATCACGGCCCGTGAGCGAACTTATCGCAGTGTCTAGAGCCCGGAGCTTTCCCTTGCCAGGTTTCCCCGTTGTCTCAGGTTGATCCCGGTAGTCACTCCCGGCACCCTCTCCCCGAGCCCAGGCGAGATGACCCCGGAACAGGACGCGCTCGCTAGAGACTTGCCCGTCGCTCGAGTGGCGAGGAGGATGCCTGCAGAATTTTTTGCATGTAAGAAAAGGGCCAAATAAGAGAGCAGGAAGCAAGATCGGTCTCGGCGATCCGGATTGATCCGTCGGGAAAGTGATCCAAGACAAAGTGGCGTCTCGGCTCCCGCGACACTCGACTTTGCGATCGGGCCGAGCAAATGCCTGAGACGTCGTCATCGATCGAGGGGAGCCCGGGTGGATCAGGCTCACTAAAACTTCGTCGTGAAAAGAAATAAAACCCTCTCAAGGGAAGTCTTCGCCCGGAAAGGGTCATTCGGCCTCGAGTGGGTTGCCCGAAACGGCACGGCCGCCCTGCCGTAGTCCTTGGGGGTATCGCCTCGGTAGGGAGAGACAGTTGATGGACCAGTCGGAAACGGTCCTTCATTAGAATGCTCATCGTTAGATCGCCGTGCGCTGACTCACATCTGAGACAATCTCACAGCCCTTACTTTCTGTCATTAAAATAACGGCGAGGCTAGGGGGAGCAGTCCGAAAAGAACATTACAATTAAAAAGTCTATCAACTCCGCGAAGCTTTGTACATGCAATGAGCGACGCAAGAACCTTTCCCCCTCTCATGGTATCGTAATCATAAGCAAGCGCCCTCGTAAAAAGGTCTCCCCCTGTAAGCAGTCTCCCGTGTAAGGAGCTTCTCCTTTTCTTTTGCTGATCTCACAGAAATTACGGGTTTTAACGCCAACCGAGCCAACTCCTCTAGGGCATGCAGCCTCCCGCTTGTTTCCGCCGAAACCCGTGCGGTCCCCGGCCGCGTCCTACGGCGGCGTCGCGAAATATCAAGGAGCCGCCTGCTTCCAATCCTCGACAAACCGGCTGCTGGCTTATAGCACGAAGAGCAAAGCGATCAAGGGTGCTACGGCGTAGTTCTTGACAGCATTCAAAGCGTTGGCGGCTGAGATGGGGGGAACGCTGCCCGTCTCGCCCGGGGCCGGGGTCGCGGTCGGGGTCGGGCCGCCAGGCGTACCGCCAGTGCCCGTGGGCATGACGGGATAAGTGCCGTTACCACCCTCGACCGGGGCAAAGTTGGCACACGAAATGCGAGTCTTGTTGGCGAAGTGGAAGACGAAGCTTCGGTTGCCGAAGTACGAGCCCTCCCCTTCGATCATGGAGCTGTACGGGTCGTGGTACGAAGCCTCGAAGGGGTCCGAGGTGATCTTGCCGTATTTTCCGCTGAGGTCTCCGACCTGGCAAGTCTCCGGGGCGGAGGCATCGCAGGGGGGATCTTCTCCCCGTTGGTACGGGTCCAGGTGAGCGAGCGTCGCCGTGCAGTTGCCGTCGGCGGGCACGGGATCTACGTGCAGGTGATAGGCTATAGAAATGCTCAGTTAGAGATGACGTCTCGTATGGGCGGGTTAGCGTAGGTAGGATCATCCTGATAGCACTTACTGAATGGACCGCCTTCCCTCGGTAGGTTCGAGAAGCGTACGCCATAAGTGACGCCGACGCCACCCGGGCCGGCCTCGGCCGTGATATAACCCTCGACATTTCCCTCGAGGCTTCCCGACGTGAAGAACGGCTCCTCGGGTAGAGTGGCTCGAAGAACTCTGCCTGCGGGGTTACCCCGGACCACAGGGGCACTGGTCGATGCATCCTGGGCCGAGACACCGAAAGCGCTCAGGCAGGAGACAGCGAGGATCTGTGACGCGCGCATGATGGCGAGATGCGAAGTTCTGGAGGTTGTGGGGGAGGTGGCTTATTACGGCTCGGACTAGCAGACGAATATTTGTTTTGGAGAGTGAGGAGAAGCGGTGATTGTGGTGGTGTACGGTGGGATCTAGGTATTAGTGATGGTTTTGTAGGTGTCCAACACGAACTGTGGGATTGACTGAAATGGAAGATACGGGAATCACGGGCGCGAATCACAGGTGCAATTCAGCAGTGGTTTGATTAATGAAGGGGCGAAATTACACCGAAGAATGTCGAGTTAAGCAAGCAGGCACACAAAGAGAATCAGACGTAAACGGGACGTCACGCTTCACTTATACCATTTGGAATCCTTGAAAGAGATAACTAGAACCATGGGGAGGACAAGCGACCAAGCTCCAACGGCAATGCGGGAGGCACAAACACCCAGCCTCTACACATTTCGTTGGCGCCTCCTATAATTGGTACCACCCGACAAAGAGAAATGGCCTAAAGGGCAGATGGAACCTTGCACCAAAGGTTGCAAAGACCAAAAAGGTTGGGATGAGGTCGCTGCAAGGAAGCAATTCCGAATGATGATCTACTTGAACGGACAGGGATAACAAAGGGAAGCCAAGAATCTCTGGCGAATCGCCTTCGGGCTGCGGAGCCACAAAATCTTGAATAGTATGATCTACCAATCATTGGGGAGCTGTTTCCGTCCTTCCAAGAGAAGCCAAGCATAGCCCCAATTTATGTTTACACGTATTAGCCGGCTAAGTTGGGGGGCGGGGGAGAAAGAATGAACCATAAACAAAGTGGTACTTCGCAGAGAAGAGACACCCATCGCAAACGAACGGACAGTGGTGGATTCTTCTGCATACTTACTTAAGTATATGACATCTCCAGCTACTCTTCGACTCAGAAGTGCGTTTCACGAACCGTAGTAATGAGTAAAGGACAAATATCCTAACCGTAGCTGGGATAACACTACGGAGGTTTCCGATAATATCTGTTTATATGATCTACATTATCTACTAGGTACATGGTATGTAATAAGGCGGCGTCTAGGCCCTATCGGCCACCCCCTACTACATATGTCTGGTAGGTCTCGGATAGGGGCCGCAGGTAGGTGGGTAGCTTGCAATCCGCGCCCGACGAAGCGCGAAGTGGTGTTTTCCGGTTTCCCAGATTTCTAAGCGTGGGTCCCCAATCGCGATAAACTGGCCAATCAGATAGCATAAAATCCGTCCAAGTTTCTATTGTAAGTAACGCGCGGTAACGCGGACCACCAAAAACAATTGCTGCTGCTGCTGTTAGTTCATCCTCCATCGGCTAGAATGATCCCGACGTAGCAGCTTTTTCTTTGTTTAGGTCTTTGCATTTTGCATAGCCTCGTCATGCCGTTGGATAATACCGTATTATCTCGGTACATTGAGAAAATGCCAACGAAGACCTAATGCAAAGCCCCCGCTGCTTCCCTTGCCATCGTCTTATTTTTAGGTCATGACAATGTACCGCATGCTACCCTCAGTTAGACGCTCTTTAAGCGAGCCCGGGGATTTGGAAGGATTAAATACACTTGACCGCCTACGGCCCTAGCGCTTTATTAACTTCTCCTCAATTTTATCGAGATCATTTACGGTAGCGGCTATGTTCTCCTTCAGCTTTCTTGCACATCACTTTTTAGTTAGCACTAGGTAGCTCTTAGCGCTTAAGTCAGCACCGCCCCAGCGGGTCCGGCGGCTAGACTCCGCCTAGATCTCCCTAGAGCTCTGTTTGCTTCTCCTTGCGTTTGCTTCCGTTGAAATGGACGGTTTAGTCGGAGCAACCACACGTAGGTAATGGTAGGTAATGTTAGGTAATGTTACGGTGCACAGCTTACGTACATGCAAGTCTTTAATAAGACAAATGGCCCTCGCTTGCCATCCCTTTGGTAGACTGTAACGCAACCCCATTTAGAATGTGATGTTTGCAACCAACTGTTTTTATTAATCTCGTCCCCTCACCTCCCTTGATTGTAGTAAATAGTTTGCGCAAGCTAACCTTTGCCCGGACGAATACATGGTACTATACCTAACCATACCCAATAGCGCTAACCCTACAGTTCTACCCACAACACGGATCGAGGTCCGGGTGGTCCGGGATGTATGCGTCAGAGGCTCCCCATGTGGAAATAATGATTCATAATCGTGTTCTGGTGATCAGTAGAGATCCCTGGTGCGGTATATCTGACCCTCGGAATCGCCTCTCTTCTTGGATTGCTGTTGAACTTAAGCAAGGCCACGAATATGCAATTCTCCTGTGCTGCGGCAGAAGCGAGCGGCCCCAATCCTTGCACGACATCTCCAGGGTTATGCCTTATATGTATGCATGTGCTATGACACGCCCGGCCAACTAAAATATGGACACGGCAGGAGCCCGTTAACTCAACGTTGCCCAACCACCCATCTCCTCGCATGTACATATATATATTCGTGCCTGTCCTTATCAGAGATTACGGCGACCCGGGGCACCCAACTATAGAAAGAATCCTTGCTTCGACATCTTGATGCCTTCTCTCGACGGCAACGAGAAACATCTCCAGCTGGTCCCAGACCTGTTCCCGACCGCGTGAATGTCAAATCCAGTGTGACAGCCAGACAACAGAAGTGCATAGCTCGGTATCCCAACCTTTGGCGTGCGTTTGGAACGCAAGCGTTATCCGTTAAGCCACTCCCCCGTTCAAGACGCACCCAGATTCAAATGCCGAAGTTAAGTTATGGGGGAAAAATATGACGTAGAACCCTCGTCCACGACGTTCGCAAGATTATTACAATTAAATAGATACCCCTATTCTTTGTGCGCTACCTGATATAGGTACGTAGATCGCCCCGTCGAATACCCTAGTTGACCTTTTCACATGCCGATCAACGCGTAAGTATTAAAAGACGGCATGTTCTTCCTACTTGGTCCAGATAAAAATGACGGTAACGCGTAGCTGGCTATATACTTGGGTAGAGAGAGCTCCGTTTTATTAAGTTTAAAGGCGAAAGGCTCCATATATCAGGAGATCCATACCCCAAAAGTTCTGCAATACAACAACTGCAGCATCGTAACTGTACTACCGTATGTAGATGGGTGAATGATGGCCTCGGCCCGCAGGCACCGGAAGTGATTAGGGGCTCATACTTTAAGCTCTCTGCATCAACCGAAACCACCGCCAGGCTGGCAGCCAAGAGTCTCATCAGCGACTAATCCTTCCAGAGTTATGTTTACCGTGTCTTCGATAAATCCCGGATAGGGTCGATTTTTATCTGGTCCGTTATATTACACCAATGCTCTGATCCCATCATCGATAGGGTCTTGGCAGCAAATAGACATTTCATGATAATCCGCGACTACCGACCGGTACTGGCTGGTCGGGTGGTCGGGTAGTCAGAGGACTCGCGGAGCCTAACGGGCTACTTCCCTCCTTATCAGTCAGAGGAGAGACGGTCATTGGCCGCTGCTAGCCGCATCATCATCATCATCATCATGTGTAGACCGTGTCGTGACGCTCAGCAGCGACAGATCCCGCGGCCAGAGAAGGGCTTCGCCAAGGGGTGGATCTCTAAGAGTATATCAATGGAAACTTGTAACCGCATGCCAATAGTCGGAATACCAAGTGCCGCGTCCGATGTAAAATAACATGTTTGATATCGTCGTGGCTATATGGAATTGCATAGCGGAATACAACATCACTTCGCCGACGATGCCTGTGGTATATAAATTAGCATCATACCCCTCCCAGTCCATAAGCCCCGATGGTCGCGAGCGAGTAAGCGAGGAGAGTCATCATCGTTTCGGAAGGTTAGCATGCCGTGGAAAGAGGTCGAAGAAATCGACTATAACGGACCATTCTGGGCATCCAGGTTTCGGCACAGACCCCGGTCCGGTTCTCCAAGTAGAACATGCATTGCTTGACTCAGTTCTCTGATTATCTGTCAGGGCCCACGTGGCTGGTAATATGTAGGTGCGGGCACTAAACGCGCAGAGCCTCCTTCCGAGGAATGCGGATCAGACAGTTCATCCGCCAGCAAGGAATTGGGGGCTTGAAACGTGAAGGGGAGACGGGTGATGAAGAGTCGACGGGGGGAGACGACGAACCGTGACAAAGTCAGGTAGAGTACATATTCGTATATGTATGTAGGATTGAGCCATTTAAACCACTAAACCGTCTCTAATCATGTACCACTAGCGGCCTCTTAGTATCTCTAGTGTAGCTCGTCACACTCGTTATTACTACACGCATATCAGGTATGCGGCCCGTACGATACCTCGTAACAATCGAAACCGACATTTAGTGGTAACAGGGGAACCTAGCTGGTTACCTCATAGTGGGTAGTATATATATATTAAGGTACCTCGGAGCTAAACATCCCACCTCGATGAAGAGCGGCTGTTGGGAGTTCGAATTTTTGGTCACGTTTGCGGCCCAGCAATCTTGCTTTTGCTTTTGGGGTCTTCCGTTTAGAGCCGCAGAGCCATGAAATGCTACCTAGGTAGTTTCCGGTTGCGCTTCCCGTCCGTGTGTTTATTCGGAAAAGCCTCGACCGTCGACGTATTCTTTTGCGACTCTAGTTACGTCGTCCCCTGCGACAAGCGGAAGCCCCGCCTTTTCCCTTGAAAACTGTACGCAACTACTTCGCGCGAGGAAGAGCCCCGAGAAAGACCAGCCAGCCTCGTCCCGCCGCCAAAACACCTAGATGTCGGCATAGCCTATAATTGTACATATACCAACTCTGGTGGCGATGGACGCGCACAATGTCTTTCGCCAGGTGCAAGGCTTCGACACGTACCCGCAGAGGCTACCCCACGCATTCCACCCTCAGCAGAGGCCGCCGGTAAAGGTCGAGGGGCAAGGAGAGAACGACGGCTCCCACCGCATCGCGCACACGCTGACGGCTTGCTGCCGCTGTCGCCAAGTGAGCACATATCTCGTCCCGTCCATACCTCATTGCCTTGCACGCGAGGGCCTCCTAGCGAGAGAGCCGGTCGAGGCAGATGTCTGACAATGAGCCGTCACAGAGGAAAACGCGCTGTGATCCCACCCTCCCCCGCTGTCTTCCGTGCGAGCGCTCCGGCTCGTCCTGCGAGTACTTCGACACGACCAAGGGCAAGAAGATCAGTCGCTACTATGTCGTCACGCTCCAGGAAAGAGTGCGCGCCCTGGAGGCGGAGCTGGGCCAGTACACCGACGAGGACGACCTGCCCAAGGACAACGAGGACTTCATCAGGCCCGGAGGCTTGGTTCGCCTGAACGAGACCGACGAGACCCCCCGATACCTGGGGCCGTCGAGCGGTATTGCCATGACGCGCCTATTGATGGAGGAGGCGAAGCGATACACGGAGTCGACCCGCATATCTGAGCTGATACCGGAGGTGCGTGTAAGGCGGCGTTCTCCCGCACCCGGCCCCCCCGCGGCCGCCTCGACCGGGACCCGCTCGCAATCGTTCAGTGTCTTACCGCCGGCAGCTTTGCGTAGGAAGAGCTATCCCATGATCAGCGCCGTACCCGCGCAGAACCTGCCGAGCCGGGCAATCGCCGACAAGCTGGTCGAGGTCTTCGTGCAACGAGGTGAGCAGCCGTACGCCTTACCCTGCCCCCCTCGAGCAAAACCGCTAACCCCGCGTCGCAGGTCAGGTGTTCACCCCCGTCCTCCACGAGAGACTGCTGGGGGCCTCCGTCGACGAGGTGTACGCCGGAAACCAGGAGGCGTACCACAACTTCCTGGTGCGGCTGGTCATGGCCACCAGCCTGCAGAAGCTGGACGCCACGTACGCGGGTCTGGCCGACAGCTATTACCTCGCGGCGATGCAGTACTTCGAGGACGTCCTCCGTCCAAAGGATCTCAAGACGCTCCAATGCCTGCTCCTCCTGGCACAGTATTCTCTCCTGACGCCGACGCGCACGGCCGTCTACTACATCGTGGGACTGGCGACGCGCATATGTCAGCAGCTCGGCCTGGCCGACGAGAAGACCATCGCCATGGGCGTCACCGACCCGCTAACCATAGACGTCCGCCGCCGGGTGAGCTGGAGCGTGACCGCGATGGAGTTCGGACTCTCGCACATCATGGGACGCCCTACCGGCTTTGCCAAGACGAACGACCGGATAGACGTCAAATTTTTCGACACGGTAAGCGACGCGAACATCAGCGAGAGCGGCATCGTTCCCGGGCCGCCGGACGAGAAGAAGCTGGTCGCGATCCACTTCTGTAAGATGCGCGAGCTCCAGGCAGAGATACGGCGCATGTTGTACGAGAAGAAGCGCACCGAACCGGTGGACGACCGCCACCCTTGGTTCGCGGCGATGGAGAACAAGGTGAGGTTATGGCTGAGCGCTTCGCCGGAGAGCCCACTTTGGTGCAAGCCATGGTACGAAACCAAACCCCCTTCTCAAGGCCGCCGGGGTGTTGAGAGGATTAACACGTCGGATTACAGGTTCACGGGCAGATTTCATGCCATGATCGTCACGCTTTACCGTCCATCGCCCCAAGTTCCGAGGCCGTCTGCTCGATCGGCGACCAAGTGTTTCGATTCTTCCGCTCACGTCATAAACATCTCTAGACAGCAGATGGTGGCCGCGGCCGGGGACGTCACGTGGGTCTTCCTACTAACTTTGTACATGGCCATCAACGCCCTGTTGTGGAGCGTCACCTACCCGGAGATCCGAGCACTCCATACCCGGGAAGAAGTCCGAGAGCTCGTCTACGTCTCGCTGGACATACTCGATCAGTGCTCGGAAAGGTGGCCGGGGACCTCGGCGGCCTCGCAGCTATACTCGACCTTTGCGAAGGCCTGCCTGCAGAGCTACGAGTCGAGAGACACGCCCGCCTTGTCCAACTCGAGCTCTTACGATACGCCGCCCTCCCAACCAGACACGAACTCGCACCCGTTCGAGGCCTCGAACCGCGCGGCGGCGTCCAAGCAGAACGCATCCGTCTTCGACGCACCACAGTTCGGTTCCGTGTTCGACTCGGCGCCGGAGCCGGTAACCAAATTCGGCTTCGACAACCTGTTCTCGTCGCAGCCCACGTTCAGGTCCAACTCCATCTTTCACAACCCGACCTCGAGCGATCCCATGGGTCGTCGGTTCAGCTATTTCCCACCGGATTTTACTCAGCCCCAAGAACCACCTCTCACGGAGGGTCCCTCGCCGCCGGCGAGCGAGTCCACGGTGTCTCCGCCCCTCCATTCTCCGGCGCAGCACGAAACGCCGACGCCTCCTGCGCGCATGCCTCCCGGTGCCGAGGCGCCTCCCGCCATGGACCCCTCGCTCGTCTCTACTCCCCTAATACCGGCTCAGAATTCGAACCAGACATCCCCCGCCGTTCTCGTCAACCCGATGCCCCAGCATACCCCGCACCAGCAACAGCAACCGCGGCCGGCCCCACCCGCCTTCACCATCCCGTCCGTCCCGGCTCAGCATCACGCACACGGGCAGCGGCCCCTGCCACCTTCGAACACCATCACGGATTGGTTCAATCCGCCGCCACCCTTCATCTCCCCCTATACGTTCGGCGCCGCGGGAGGGGGGCTATGGGGCAACGGTCCCACCGCCAACGGCCACGGAACGATGAGCCCCAACTTCTCCCAGTTCTCCGACTTGCCGCTCGAGAGCGGGGGCAGCCTGAGCCTGGAGCAACAGGCGGAGCTGTACGACGTCCTGGAGAACGAGGGGATGACTGACATCGACACGTATCTGAGCATGGCGATGGATTACACGAACACGAACGGGAACGACGCGGCGGTGAATCCGAATTCGCAGGTGCAGTGGACCGGGTGTTCTTGACGAAGCGCAGGCCGACATTCTGCCCTTTTTTTTTTTACGCCACTGTTCTGTCGCCCACGATCCGGGACCCATCCCATATGGAACGGAGATACCACATATTTTTTAGGGGGAGGATATAGGCGTCGCATATCGCCATTTTTTTCCTGTAGCGTACCACTAATACTTGATGAATTTATGACTTGCTTTCCGTTCCGACTACCGAGTCCCTAGGCTTTTGAGTACTGGCCCCTCTGGCCCCTATCCGTTCCCGTACTCGAGCCCCCGTCATTGGCGGGAGGATGGACAAGCAAGCAGTTGGTCTGGCCGGGTGCGGCGGGACTTAAAATCCGTTGTGTGTGAGACTAGGGCCTTGGAGCAACCAATCTCTCCCTGGTGACAGAAGGGGTGTTTTCAAAGTAGACCAAACGATTACTTGCTCGATTGAAAATCACACCCTAACGCTGGTCCTAAGGTTTCTCCTGATTTTACATTACGCTAGCGACTGCAACAACGCAGGCCAGGTTAGCTATATTCCTTTCCGCGGGCCCGCAAGACTAGCACCTGAAGAATCAGAAACCAATCAATACCGCCGGCCCGATATAGCCCTACATTTGGTATACAATACTTGCCGACCAGTAGAGCCGAACAGTCGGCCGCTTGGCTATGTCCTTAGCTGGCTTGACTTTTTGCGTACAGCCACGCCCGCCCTTCCGTCCAAAATCTGTGTCTAGCGTCGGACTCGCCTTCCTGCCTTCCGCTAGGTAAGTTATACCAAGGACTTTCGTTTTTAACTTAGAGCCCTATATCTAAGGTAGATAGTTGATGGGGCAATTGGGTTCCGAGTGCCCGATATAATCTGGGCGGTCAAGTTGAAGACAGTAAGTGTACGAGAGTCTCGGTAAATGCCGTCGTTTTAACGGAAGGAGCTTGCGAGTAGAAGGGGCAAGGGGTATTGTGGCGTACCCCCTTTCTGTGTTTTTGGTTCGTGATACGGACACCGCCCAGAGCCCCAAACACGGTAGGAAGGGGTGAAAAGACTACAAGCCCTGAGGTATTCTATGTTAGTTACCCCCCCACCCTCCTTCTCCTGCCGAGGCCCACTCTTCTTCTCCTGCCGAGGCCCACTCTAAGCCAAAGGTAGATTCAAATGCAAATCTGTGTAGCATTGGACATTGTAAACATTCTGCCGCTCTCTCAAGCTACCGGAAAAGGAATTGTGCGCTGTCGCTGCCATGGTACGAATCAATTTTTGGGTACTGACTTTGTCAATTCATGGTGAATGGCCATATACGCATACTCTGCGCCTTTCCTTTAAATCCAGGGTAACTAACTACCTGCCTACGGACAAAAACCTGCAATTGTCCCGGTTTGGCTTGGTTGCCTTGTCGTTGCGCCCGTTCCTTGCTCCAGTTGGCTGAACTTGCTGCGGAGAGGGGAAGGTAGAGGTACTAACTTCATCAATTAATGACGAAGTGCCATAGGTGAGTCTTCCAGCTAGAAAGAAAAGCTGGGTGACAAAGGCGAGCCAAGGTAGGGAGAGTCACCTCGCATGTCGTGAGAAGGGATCACACAGCGTGTACTCCATACTACCTGGCGCCCGAGATACGAGAAAGGCGATCTCCCTAAGCATGTAAGAGCCGCATATGTGGGCGAGTGCGGGGATAGTACTTAAGCGACCTCCTGAAATGCCGCTTTGACGCTCTGCGCTGCACTTGAAGCTTGGCATATGGAGCTATACACGCACGATTGGGTTCGTTAATTAGAATAGATTTCCAGAGTGGACAAACTCGCCAACTCAGATGATATCAAGATAAGGGCAGGACCAGTTATAAGACAAGATCCGCTGCGGATTTGCTAACGTCGCTGCATCAAGTGTCGCTGCTGCGTCAGTCCCGAAAATATAATGGTCTTGTCGCGAGTGCGACGCCATGGAATCGATCGCATATAAAAGAAGTCGAGGGGTAGCAGACTGTCAGTATCGGTTTCTCCTCCCCCTCATAGACGTACCGAACGCATATCTACCAGAGAAAGGCACGATGGTATCCCAACCCTGGTAACAGTACTGCGATACACATGCCCCCCGTTGATTCTACATATTCCTCCATCTCTTATAGCCATGTCGTTGGAAAACAGAGCCGGATCTTGCGAGCCTGATCCTCGGGAATTCAGCCGGCTCTCCGAGCAAGACTTTAGAGCTGGTTATCGCCCAGCTGGGGCCATATCAACATGCCTTCATAGTAGCGATGATCGACTCGCTGCGTCCAGCGAGCCCTCTGAACATGACCCTATGTCTAGATGGCTTCACAGTAGCGATGAACCACTCTCTGCGTTACTTGCCGGACCGGGGCCGGGACCGCCTTTGCCAGAACGGGCGCACGGGAAGGACCCTATGGAATATATGGCGGCATGGGACATGACTTGGCAATCGGCATCACGGGGAAGTCGCGCTCGTCCAAAAGCACGGGCAAAGAACAGCCCGAAGGAAAACGCAACTGTTCCCGCGGCAGAACGAGAAAGCCTAGGACTTCCAGACACAAGCCCGTCTGAAGCGCAGCGTCAGGGCCCGCGTCGCCTCACGGCAGCGGAGAAATCGAGGCTCGTGGAAGCCGTTCGCAACTGCCTCCGCGTCCGCATCAGCGGCGTTCTCGGAGCCACCACCCGAGGCGCTGCGGGGGGCGAGCAGAGCAATCCTAGAAGCACCGTCCCTCAGACGAGTGCGGTTCCGTCGTCGCAGCAGCACACCAACGGGACTGGCAAGCGGAAGGGTAAACAACGTGGAGAAGGGCCGGGCGACGACAGCGACGCGAACGGTCTGGAGAAGCGACACAAGAGTTATCCGGAGCCGAGTCCGGGGGTCATACGCGATAAGTTCGCCTGTCCCTGCTTCAAGAGGGATCCGCAGCTGTACGGACCAGAGTCCGATTGTGCCAGCCACTCTTGGGACATTAGACGACTTAAGTGAGTGCCATCAAAAGCCCCGGGGGCTTGATGCATTGCTAAACACTACTGGAAGGGAGCACCTTCGTCGACGGCACTTACCACTGTTCGAGTGCGACCGTTGCCTCGGCGGGTTCTGCTCGGAAGCCAAGCTGGCGACCCACCGAAGAAACTGTGCTACACCGTCTAAAAGAGACGGCGAACGTCCCGCACAGCTCGCCCGGCAGAAGTACGGGAGGATTATGGATACGCAGCTTTTTAAGGGCAAGTCCGACCACGCCAAGTGGTTGGCCATATTCGAGATCCTGTACCCCGAAGTACCTCGCGAGGAATATCCCTCACCTTGTGAGTTCCCACGACGCGCTATTTGTGTTCCCGGAAGCTGAGTCCGTCGTAGATCACGACCACAATTCCGTCGAGAACTTCCTTCACTTCGCTCTTCAGCAGACATCCCTGCACCTACCCGCGGAGCTTGGCCAGCATGTCTTCGTGATGGGTAGCGAGGACGCAAGGGATCGCGTGACGGAGGTGGTGAGAGTATTTCTCCGCAGCGTCTACGACAACTATCGGGACTCCCAGAGACTAACATCGTCCACTACGCTCCACGCCCCAAATAGTCTGACGTTAGGACCAGCGGATCACTTATCCGGTGGGCAGGCAGCACCGGAGACAACGGTAGATCACATAGCACCCGGGGTTCAGGACTACGTTGAGGCTTTCCTGCCTTCCGGCTTCGCCGACGAGGAGATTGCTCGGGCACTACGTGGCGAGACGGACCCGTTCTCTTGGAACCCCGAAGAGGAAGCCTGACCGCCCTTGGACGAGTTATCGCAAACGGCGGAGTGTGGCTCGCTGGGCTTCGAGGATGCGTAAACCCCTGACCTGGGCTTGGAGCCCGACTCTGGCTTCTGGGGCTCGCAGAGCCCTATGGAAGCCGAAGGTGAGCATCTTGCCAATGATGCATGCGCGAATAGAAAGAGCCGTGAGGCTGGCATCGATGTATGCGGACCGAGCCCTCCAAGTGAAAAAGGGTGATAGAAAAGAATATTCCATCGATACGATTCGATACAGATTTGGAAGCGTCTTGTTCGGGAAAGGTAGTGTAGAGTATAAATCGCACACATCCTGAGAGGACATGGTGAAGAAGGATTAGAGGGTGTTTCGGGATGGTTGTCTTCGATTTGTTTAGCTAGTCACAAAGATCTGCTGTTCTGCTGTTTTGCCGGCCCATTTCGCCTTATTGCCCCTGTCCCACATACTTGGGAGGTCTATGCGATCCGGACTCGGGTTGTTGCACTCGGATAGTGGAAGAATTGGGATCACTTTCAGTCTATAGAGGGCCACAACGCCCAGCAAGCAGGGTGGTCAATCCAAACTCTATCCTCTCCACACCAGCACGATTCCGCTATGCCGTGCCTCTTGCAATACTCCTCAACGAGATTAGATCCTTGTCCGTCGGGGAGAGTCCAAATAGATCCATAGGCACTCTATCGCAGCCGGAACACTTCACCCGCCTTAATCCTCCCCTAATGCTCGAGCACGACCGGCTTCCCCCTCTCCCAATTATCGACGCTCTCCCTGACGTTGACCCAGTACCTGAGCCTCACGACCTCGCGCCTCGCGGCCTCGAGATCGTCCCTCGCGAAGGCGTCCTCGAGCACGGCCTCGCTGGCATGGATGCGGGCCTCGTTCTCGGCGCGCACGTCGGCGAGGTCGTCCTCGGCGGCGGCCTCCTCGACGCGCTCGCGCGCCTCGAGCACGGCGGCCAGCAGCTCCGGGTCCTCGACGCGCGCCGCCTCGTCCTCGGCGTCGCGGACCCCGCGCAGCCGCAGCACGTACACGGCGCGCCGGAACGGGCTCGCCAGCGTGTGGAACGCCTCGTTGATGCGCGCCGACGCCGCCTCGGCGCGCGACCTCAGCGCCGACGGCGCGTGCGCGTGCATGTCCGGGTGCGCCCGCGCCTGCAGCGCCAGGTACTCGCGCCGCAGCGCCCGCACGTCCACGCGGAACGGCCCCGCCGGCGGCGGCCCCCGCGGCAGCGTCTGCGGGAAGAGGTCGTAGTGCGTCTGCGGGAACTCGGGGTTGGCGGCGCCTGCTGTCGAGGTCGGCGCTGCTTCTTTCGGGTTGGTGCCGTCGCCTTCCGATGACGAGGGTTGTTGTTGTTGTTGTTCTTCCGAGGCGGCGGCGCGCAGCAGGGGCCGGCTGTGGTGCATGGATCTCGTCGCTGATCGCGGCGACTGCTGCCTGTGTTGTGCGATGGTGATGGAGGATGTGGCGGTTCGTTGAGAGAGTGGTGGGGAGGCGAGAGTTCGGGAGGACAAGGCGCGCTGCTGTAGCTGTAGCTGTTGTCTGCAGACGTCGCAAAGACGGCCGACTTGCCGTCTTGGAATTAAGGAGGGCCGCATTGTGTCTTAGATGCTAAGGACACCAAAAAAGAGCGCAAGTGGGAAGGGTTTCGTGGAAAATACGAAGAGTTTCTCGAGTGCGGCGACGTCGGAGCTCTTTTATGGAGGTTCGGGGATGACATGACGTTAGACAAGGCTTGGCGAAAGAATTTATCTCGGCGCCGACTCTGGCCTCGGCTCAAAGAGACCCACCGACCCCGATTCCCCTCAAGTTACTGATACGTCCACCCATCCGAAGCTCCCGATGGAATACAGCATGATAAGCGTAGAACGCGTGAAATGGACCGTCTTCCATATAAGGCGCAATTATGGATTCGCTGGAAAAGATTTGCAGCGGAGATTGCTGGAAACATAGATTCTGCGCTATTAATCTTTTTATTTATTTATTCAGGGGTATCATGGACCGGATCCTATGCTACAGCTGACCCTACAGCTACCTCCCTACCCAGCTATGCCTCTGGCATTGTAATTTTGAGCATGGCAAATTCGGAAATTCGGAAAAGAAGCCATAACCACCCCTCCCATCTACCCAAGTTAAATATGAAACATGACCTTGCCGACGAGGCATCCGAAAAAAAAAGGGGTTCGTAAATAATCGTAAAGAGGGCCTACCTGCCTACGACAAGCGCACATCGCGCCAGAATCCCCGTTCCACGTGCCACCACCTCTCGCGATCCCTCTTGTCGCCAATATCCCGAGCGTTCCAGCGGCCCTCGCATCCGCCGCCGCCGCAGGCGCCGCCGTCTCCGTCTCTCAGGCACTCGCCGCGGTCCCCGAGCAGGTCAGCGAACCCGACGAGGCCGCCGCCCTCGTCCGTGGCGCCCTCGTCCGGGGTCAGCCGGTAGCGGATCCGCGACGCGGCGTCGCCGAGGAAGCCGCCGAGCTCGAACTTCTTGGCCACGGCCCCGCCCTCGTCGACGACGTTGACGACGAAGCGCGGCCTCGCCCACGCCGCCTCGAGGCGGCCCTGCGCCGCGATGCGCGACTGTACGAGGTTGCTGCACCGCGGGGCCGGCGGCGCGGGCGCGGCGGCCGTCTCCTGCTGCGACGGGCTGCTGGCGGCCGCGCCGTACGTGTCCGGGAACATGAAGCTCAGGGGCGACCTGGTGGGCGTCTTGGGAGTGGTCGGCGTCGTGGCGGCGGCCGGGTCCGGTTTCGAGTTTGCCGCCCGCACGACGAGGCCGCGGTACCTGTCGCCGGCCATCTCGATCCTCGCCTCGGGCTTGCAGAGGGCCTGGAAGAGGCCTTCGGGGTCGTTGGGCGCTCGTAGGACGCGCAGCGACGGAAACCCGTTCGCCTCTATGCTCTTTGCCAGGATCGAGTCCGCCACGTTGGCGCACGTCGGGTGGCTCGTGATGTCCCAGTGCAGCCTGCGCAGCGTACGCGAGGCCAGGTACGGGAACAGCCAGATCACTTCGTCTTCCGGCAGAAGCAGCGTCTTCTCTTGGACGAGGGAGAACGTCTCCAGAGACGTGAGATGGAAGAAGATCCGACCCAAGACCGGCAAGGAGTCCAGGTTCGTATGCCGCAAGGTCAGGCTCTTGATGGATTGACTGGAAGGCCGCCTCGTAAAAGCCGCGAGACCCGCGCTTGTGACACCGCGTATGTGTGATAGGGAAAGAGTCTGTAACGGAGGCAGCGACAGCAGATTCGAGTCGTTAAAGGCCGTGGGCGGGAGAGATGACAGGTAAAGGTGTTCGAGAGCTGGTAGGTGAGCCATCGTATTTCCTAGCAGCGAAACAGGGGCAATAGTCGCTCCCGGGAGACAGTGTATGGCCAAGGTCGTCAACCGCGACCAATTCACGTGCAACTCGACAAACCTCGCGCCCTGGTCCAGCTGAAGATCCCCCCCGGGCGGTGCACCAGGGTTGGGCTTCGCGCGAGATTGCTTTTGCGGTGACGAAGCTTCCACCACCCAAGTCATCTCCTTGAGATGCTCCCGAGTCGACAACGCGTAGAATAGGCGGTTGAACGAGTGATCGTAGTTCTGGTGAAATCCCACGAGACGCTCGAAGTTCGGGCACGCCATGATGACCGAGGCGACCAAGTTCTGGTACTTGTCCAGCGGCGTATCGGCAGGCACCGCCGGTGCCTTGAGACTGCGCACGAGGGCGGCGATGTGAGGACTGGATCTCAGCGTGCGGCGCAGCAGGACTAATCGAGTTCCGCAACTCAGCCTGTAGCGCTTCTTCTGCACTTGTGAATCAGTCCCGACGAGCCGTATGTCCTCGTACCTTCGCATCCTGTCAGCAACAATCCGTCTATAATCCAATTTCCCGGGTATGGTCAGCTCACAATGCAGCCCGTGCCGGCTTCAGAAATCGCCGCGCGGCGACGGCGACCGAGCACAGGTCCCTCATCATGCATGTCGCACAACTGTCGCTCCCCGGCCGGAGATGCTTCTCCTTTAGGCTGCTTAGAGTAAGCTCAAGCACCTCGTCTGGCAGCGCGGCGAAGAGTTCCCCCGGCGCCCTCCTCTGTCTGTTCTGCTTGATCGGCGCGGGCCGTTGAAAGCCGTGCTCCGGCTTTCGCGGGCTCATGTCCAGGGAATCGAAGCTTGTGAAGCTAGACCGGCTGCTCGAGGGGCTTGCGATCGTGACCTCGAAGCCGTCTCCCGACAGGACGGTACTCGCAGAGCTGGAACCGCTACTCGAAGGCCGCTGCATTTGGTTACGATAGCCAGCAGGCGCCCCCTGCGGCGTCCGGTGCGGTCCCTGCGATATTCGATTCGGTCCCCGCGGCATCGGATTCGGGCCCTGCGGCATCCCGTTCGGTCGTTGGCCCTGGGCGTAGGTCGGCCCCATCGCGGTAGCAGTGGAGCGATTGGTCCTCATGTCCATGTCCCGATTCGGTCGGTCCCGCACTGCGAATGATTCGGGAGGGAATCCGTTGTGAGCTCGTGGGGCCGGCCCGGGGCCCATTACGGAACTCATCTCGAATGCTCTGCGTGGTGGCACGGGTTTCAGAAAATTATCGTCGAACACCGGACGCGAGAGTACCACCGACGCGGAACGAGCTCTTTGGTGTCTGGTAGGAAATCTGCAGGAGAAAGGAGGGAAGATTAACAGCCGTTAATAGGAGCTAATTAGCAGCAAGAAGAGGCTAAGCGAAGACGGGCAAATATTTAGCGAACTTGGATGGGTCCGGGATTACGGACGGGGATCCTCAGGAGATCGTACCTGACGATCTAAAGTGAGCGAGGAAGGTTGGTGCGGTCTAGAAAGAAAAAACTTTAAACCGTTGGGTATCATAGGCTAGCTCTTCCTCTTCATGGCCGTTGAGAAAGTCTACTAATTCCCCAGCGTTTCGATCTGCATTGATCGAACAAAAACGAGATTGACTTTGCAAAATCTATCCCGTATTGGTTTATCGCGGTTGCGCTTGGTCGCCGCTTGGCGGTACAGTATCCGGGGGCGCCCCTTGCGTCGAACATCCTAATCTGAACGCCCCCCCTGAGGAAGTGGAAATAAACTGTTTCCCCCATCGGGCCCCTTTCGCAAGGGCGGCTGATCGACGCACGACAGGGTGGGTGATGCCGCGCGTGCCATCTTGGTTAGCTTCGCGCTTGACCGCGATTCTGGCCACCTAGCTAACGACTATGACGAAATCATAGTATGTTGAGTGGGGATCACTCGTGTAAGTGTAAATGAGATTTATCATTTCGCCATACCTGAAGAAATGCAAAAATAGCAGAAGCCGGAGAAACCGACTACGGTAACCCGGTAAACCGGTGCAAGGAAGCGATTCCGGAACGAAATGTAAGGAGGGATTAGACGGACGGACGGCTGGATTTCCGTCGACCGTTAAGCAAAAATGACTTACTCGGGAGTTGGGCCGGAAGTTGTGGTGCCTACCTCCACTTTTCGATCGTCTGGCTGGATAACTGGCTGGATAACTGGCTGGATAACTGGCTGGATAACTGGCTGGATTACTGGCTTGTCTTCGACAGCGACACGAATCGTCGACATTGACTTCCACCTCTTCCTCAGGGCCGACCGCTGCCTGGGCGGCTTCTGAGCCGGTGTCCGTTCGAATATATGCATCTGTTCGAATATATGAGCGGGCGGCTTATGAGACGGTCGCTGTTCGAATATATGGGCGTAGGCGGCCGCGCTCTTATTATACGACGTCCCGGCGCTTGCCATTTTCGCTTATTGGTCGACACTTTTGGGGGGGACGACTGTTCGACGCGGCGCAACCTCAATGTGCAGAAAAGCCCCCCAGCGAACAGCCGAGCTGCATTCTGGTGTTGTCTCCCACAAGATTCCGATTTCAGCTGACCATAGTGGCGTTCTATCGGTTTTGTTGAGCTGCGGGACTTACAGCGCGACCGGAAGTGGGGAGAAAGGTCCACGAGATCCTAAATTCGAGGCGAGCTCAGGATATACGTTCTGAAATATGACTCCTTGGTAAAAAGCAAGCTAGCTTTAGTCTAAAGTTTATAGGGCATCGGAGTCTTTTGAGTTCAAGACCAGGAACCCTCCCGATGGGGGGGAGCAACTGCAGATCAGAGAAGATGATGCAAGGCAAGACAAGAAAAGGCAAGCCGGGGCGCGGAAGTTAGCTGCTCGGTCAATGTGGAGGTCCATACGACTCGGAGGCGCCATTAAATGATGAGTCGTATCATTCAGCAGTTCGAACGATACCCATCTAATCGTTCAAGCCCATATATGGCTGACTGTGCCAGCCGCTTCGCCATGATTACGTTAGGACTATAGATTCTAGCCTTCTGAATTCCGGGTGCTGAGCCCTTTCTTTCGGGCAGCGTGGCTTCCGAAGAGGCTCACCCGGTCAGCATAAGGCGATGAGGTGAAGGGTCATGCTAATGAACAGAGAGCCATAAGACAGACCTTGTCTAGCCTGGCGCAGGTTAACTTCTTTTGTTAGTTCATGCGTGGCGGAGCGTTCCTCCTTCAGGGTATGTCATCTCGCTTGTCACTCGACAGAGGCGACCAATCATTTGTTTTTGCATCGGGGTTCGTCCGGCCTGTTAACCCCGGCTGGCCGTGCTCCATCGCGGGGTCAATGTCCGGCTCTTCAAGAATGGCATCTTGACCATGTGCCGAAGAATCAAACTTGACTCCTACGAAGGAGATATACAGATCTGCCGTTAAGTTGGATCTTGGCAGCTCCACGCTCTGTTCTGCAGGCTGAGCTTTGAATTTGCCCACATTCACCGACCCCGCCGTAGGAACTAAACTCCGCTGACTTCCACATAAGCCGTTCTCTTTTGAACGAGAGTGTTGACCCTGGGCGCTTCGGCTGCATGCCGTACGGCTTGGTAGTATTCTCGATTGGGGGAAAGCCAACAAGTAAAAATAGCAAGAGGCGCACTCACACTATTGCCGATACACTCGTGACATGCGCCTCTGATATGCATGGTCACTGCCGTAAGTACATGGGTAGCTACTGGATCTATAGCAAGCCAAGCACATGCAGCTTGGTTATAGCTCGAACGGGTATCTTTTTGGTGATATGCATTACGTCCCGTGTAAGTATGTGCTACAGATTATATCGCCGGCGCAATGTTGAATGTACACACCTATTAGATTTTAAGGGTTGCAACTGCAAGGGAATACATACAGTATCCCATTGGCACTAGAAATCTGCGCTGCACGGCCGCATGTATATAAGTCCACAGGTTCGAATCACTGTTAGAAGCGAAATACGTAGCAATTCGAATTAAGCCAGGAATTAATTTCTGTCAAACAGTCGGACTTGTATTCATTTTGCAGAGGCGAAAGCATTTCAATTGCTTGATGATGCGTATTGACTGCATACTTACTTAGGTAAGCAAGCATAATCTATCAGCACGTGATCTGAGGAAGTTATGGCGCCTGTCAGTCAGCCTGAACCCCCTTGACTGAGGTAGGTACCTAAGTACAAGTACGTACCACCAGCATCTGCAGAATGGGGGTTGAGCTTCCCGTGCAAGGCGCAAACAACCAACCCGCCGAATTGACCCTCGTGTTACTATTTCGTACTTGGTCCATTCCGCAGATTCCCATCCCAACCCGCGTCCATACATACCAAAACATACGTAGCGACTTCCCTAAACCCGTCCGTTTTACCATAACCTCTCATTTTGACGCCTAGATTTCGCGCGATTTCTGTCAACGGAGAGACACACAGATTACGATCCCGGACTGGCGGTCTCGGTAGTCCCGGCCTTGGTGTAGGAATTTGCATCTGCTTCTACGTTCCGTTGCCTCATTCATTTGGCTCTGTAGCATGAGATGACATGACCTCTTGTCGACAAGTATAAATGATGGAGTCCCGAACTACTCCTCAAGCTTTTCTTTCCAGCTATGCGCCGCGTCTCCGCGCCTACAACAACTCCCTCCTAACTCCCGTCATCCACTCCAATGCGCCCACGGGGCCCTTGTCGCGCACCACGAAGCGAGGTACGACCATCGTGAACTACGCGGAGGATGGATTCGACTACGATGACGACGACGACGACGATTCCCGAAGGAGACCTACGGGTCTGCGCAGCATCCGACGCGAAGATAGCAGCTCGAGGGCCGACGCCGGCGACAAGTTTGGGAAAGAGACGTCGAAGCCCGTCAACGTTCAGGGCATTTATAGAGAGTGGATGCTCAAGACCAGGAGCCGGTCGGATCTTCATAACCAAGCTCAGGCTTCGATGCCCGTCACCCTCATTCCTATCCGCATCGACGTCGACATTCCCGCCTTCGTGCCCGTCGCGCCGCTTGCCCTACCCAGGGGCGTGGCCCATGCCGGTCCCAACATGGACCCGACGCTGTATAGGAACGGGGAAATGACGGTGCCCTTTAAATTGAGGGACATATTCCTATGGAATCTGCACGAGACCGTCATAACCACCGATCAGTTTGCCGCCACCCTGGTCCAGGATCTCGATCTCCCGAACCAGGGAATCCTCATCGGCGAGATCAGCAAACAGATCCGGACGCAGCTGGAGGAGTACGCGGGCGTCGCGCTTCATCCGCTGTTCCATTCCGACGATAGGACGCCTCCCAACGGCTCCGCGCCCGCACCCATCGCCCAACCATCCTTCCGCGATACCCCCGCCACCCCGGCCACGCCTCTTCCACAGTCGACCCGCGGTCCGGAGACCCCGTTTCGATTCGGCGTCGACACGCCTACCAAGGTCGCCGGTTCGCAAGCCCCGGATGTTACGGCGACCGCGACGCCCATACCCGCAAGCTCGGACGATCTCAACCCCGACGATACCTACCGGTGCATTATTAATCTCAATATCAACCTGTCGTCCCAGCTGTACACGGACAAGTTCGAGTGGTCGTTGCTGCACCCTCCCGGCACGGCCGAGGCATTTGCGAAGGTTACCTGCGCGGACCTGGGACTCGCGGGCGAGTGGGTTCCCGCCCTAACCCATGCGATTTACGAGGCCGTGTTGCGGCTGAAGAAGGAGGCCTGCGAGTCCGGTGGGCTGGTAGCCGGATGGGGCGCGATGGGTACCGAGCTCCCGAACGACGCCGCGCACGGGGGCGACGCGGGTTGGCGGTACGACCCCGAGCACCTCGCCGACGAGTGGGAGCCGAAGATCGAATTCTTGTCCAAGGAGGAGATGGAGAAGCGAGAGATCGATCGCGAGCGTCAGATCCGCCGCCTCCGCCGCGAGACGGCTCGATTTAGCAGCAACACCGGCATGATCGGTGGCACGCCGCTGGGTGGTGGTCTCGGGTTAGGGAGCGAGCTGGAGGAGGAGCGGATGGGGCGAGGAGAACGATCCAAGAAGAAGCGGAGATTCCGGAGTCTGAGCCCCCTCGGCCGATCCGGCACGCCGGGCGGCAGAGGCACTCCCGACGCGGGCTACGGCGGCGGCAGCGGCTCGCTCACCGAACAGGAGAGGCTGAATTGGCGCTGCAGCCATTGCCGCATCTGGGGCACGAGCGTCTGGGCCGTCAGGGATGGCCCGCACGGTCCGAAAGTAAGTACCCGAATAGTTCAGTCGCCTTTGGAGCGTCTTTTGCTGATGACATCCCAGTCTCTCTGCGCCAACTGCGGTCGAGTATACGAGCAGACAAAGAAGCTGCCGAGATGGACGAAGAACTTACACGGGATAGATATAAGACCATTCTAGGAGATGATGGGTTGGTAATTGGCCAAGTAAGGCTTCGAGGCTCGAACGAAGAGACGGGGCACGGCTTGAGCGAAGCGAGCCGAGCCGAATGTACGATTTACGGCGTCTTCTTATTGCAGGTTCACGGTATATGCACGGGGTCGATCGCGGCTAGAGTCGTCGGCCAAGGCTACACCAACGTCGTCAACGCGGACGCGGCAGTAATTTAGGTATCATATCTAACACGCAGGGTGGCTTGGGGGGTTAATATAGTGCCTTGCAACGGCTCTGCGGCATTTTGCTGCCGCCTTTGTATACTAGGATACAGACGCGAGGCTCGGAAGCAGCGTAATGCCCAGCAGGAGCCGGCTCGTCCAACAGCGGAGCGCAGCCTTAATAGAAGCAAACCCCAAGAAGACAAATCTTAACCCTTCGCCACACATAACGATAATGCTAACTCGTACGGAAGTCGTGAGAGTGGCCAGCCCAGCGCGCGCCTAGTAAAAATTCCCGGGACAATCCTGTAAGGGACGTCCCTCTTGGACCGCGCCCGCCGCTCCCCGTACTTCTCGGTGCAGCACTCGTCGAGCGCCGTCACGGCGCGCGAGCTCGGGTCCCAGCCCTGCCACAAGCCCATCGCCACGCCGCCACCCCGCGTCTTGCAGACCTTTCCCCGCGTTCTCCGGCCGCGCCTTGAACGCCCTGCGCTGCCGCTCCGCCGCCGGCTCGATCGCCGTGCCCGCTAGATACAGCACGGCGCCCGCGCCTACGCTGAGCAGCAGCAGCAGCAGCGCCGTTCCGCCGCGAGGCCCACCACCAGCAGACGAGGGGGAAAAGAGCGTCGGCACCGACAGCAGAGACGTCATCGCCGCCGCCGCCACCAGGAACAGCAGCGCGTCGAGGCTGTTCACGGATGTGTTGTACAGCGCCACGGCGGGCGCCGACGCTGGCGGGAACTCCTCGGCCGACAAATAACAAACCCGGGGGATCTGCTTGAGGCTCGGCCCGGCCGCCACCGTAACGAGCACGGGGCCCGCACCCAGGCCGGCAAAGGCCGCGATCCCCCGTTGTGAACGGCGGCAGCAGGGACTGCACGATGGCGATGGGCGCGATGCCGAGAGTGCTCAGCAGGCGGTGGCCGAGTCCGACCGACGGGGACAGCAGCGCGTACTGCAACGGCATTTCGAGAAGCCGCAGCCACACGGAGGTCGGAGTCCCCAGCGGCGTCGAGTTCTCGTGCCCGCGCTTTATGAGGTCGAAGCGCGCGCTCGGGCGCGAGAACGGGGACTGGGGTGCCGTTTTGTGTTTCTCGTGTGTGGAATTTGGTGACCTTAGGGGGGACAAGAAACAAAAAGAGTCTAGAGACGGCAGAGAGAACCCGGGTCGTGTAGTAGTGGAGTATTCTAGGAGGGCTGGCCCATAGCGGTCGAATGTGGCCGCCAATGAAGGTTTTCGGAGGCAGCGTCTCGCCCTCCGTGTTTATCTCGAAACATTCAGGTCAGCTCGGCACCGGGCTCAAGGGCTTGTGTGGGACGCCCATCCCGGACGATGACGACACGCACTCGGGCCGCTGTCTCCCGGAGGTGTAAAATGAGGCTCCCATTCATCAGGCCCTGATATAGCGAATGTTTCGAGAAACAGCTTACGGGTAGGCAGGTCTTTTCGGTGAGACCGCCAAGCACCGGCTCTCCGACCTCCGGTTATTTAGAATATGCCGGGCAACGAGACCCATAAGGCAGGACGACGCCCGGAGCCGGAACCCTGCCTGCCCCACCACGTCTCATGCGTTATCCGCACAATCAACGTCCGAAGCTTGCTGCATATTGGTGGCAAGGCATTGATTCCTGCTTGTTCCTCGTACTGAAACGAGCCGCTCGGAACGGAGCCGCAAAGATTTACGCCATCGATAGCTGGTACTGAGATATGCCGAATGCTATGCGGCTATGCCCTAATAAGGACCATCTTATTCGGCCTGCTATTATTAATAGACTAGGTACCGTACAGTGGCTCCCAGTAGCGCGGTTCGAAAACCTTCACGCTCACTCACAGCCGTCTCACGTGCTGCGGGACTCGACATATCGCCGGCGGACTTAAACAGTCGACTCACCTCGGTGAGTCTAGTGTTCGGATAGCGGAGCAGATGTGCATTCGATCGACCAACACGCAGCTTCGAAGTGTGCTTGGCGAACGAGGTAGACATAACGCTTCCCGCTTATTAACAATGATCCGATATTCCCCTGTGATATTAGTAGTGGGTAATGGCGTGCCTGGATCACGGTGGCGACTACATCAGCGGCACGAGACGGCCTACTCTCTGAACCACTTCGTCTCCCCCTCGGACCGCAAGGAGGTCGTCGCCCCGGCCTCCGCGGCCGGCCCTGGGTCCCGGAGCAGGCCGTACCTCGCCGACGCCACCGTCCCCGCGACGGCGAGCTCATATCCACGAACATCGGATCCGAGATCAAGGAGAGCGACATCGCGATACTCCTCCAGGGGAGGTCCTGAAGAAGAAGAGCGGCGGCGGCAACGATAAAGAGGCCGCCGCCGTCCGGGTCAATGCCGACGACGTGAGCGCCCGCGCCGTCGCTTAAGGTGGGCGAGAGGACGTTCCGCGAGGGGCTCGACGGCTCGTTTTCCGCCCTCAAGGATAAAGGGGTTAAGGGGTTTAGGGTCAGGTGGGGCGAGTGCATGGGAGGACGTCATTAGAGGATGGGACAGCCTTGCGCGGCGGGAAGTCGGGTCTGATGAGCGCCTGGTGTTCGAGATTTGAGTGCTTAGTATCTTGCGATGTTAGATATCAGCTAGCGCGAGAAACTGGCCGCCTCAAGGAAAATCCAGGTATCTAGCAGGTGGAGAGATGCCGACCGAGGATTTTAGACCTGCCAATCATACGTAGTAAGCATCTCTTCACGGCCTGGCGCTAGGTGGCTGGGATACCTTGTGTATGATGACCTTTGGCCTGGGAAATGTCCTAGAGAGCGGTAGCTGTATACACGGCCGTTGAAGGATTAGAATTCGGTTCGCTTCTTCGAACGTTCTGGCGGTCTTTGATTAATAATATGACGATTTGGATGTTCAGCCCTCCAAATGAAGTTACCGCGGCTTTCAGCGCCTTCATGTCATAGGGACCGCCTACCTTTCGAAGGGAGTATCGATCTGTCTAGTTGTAATATGATCACCAATGCCGCTTAGCAAAACGTCACAGTGCACCGAGTGTAGCTTGCCGTAACCCATTCATCGCATCGTCCCTGTCCTAGTCCCCAGGACAAGAGTTGATTTGAGTGGGGGCATCTCTATCATGGTTTTAAGGCAACCGAAACTCATTGACGATAGCTTCTCATGATGCTTGCTAGCTCCTCTCGGGGCGTTCCACGAAGTTATGCAACCTTCCCCATGCTGTGATGCGGATTCTTATCCAGTTCGTAACGTCGATACCGTAACACGTACGTAGTGGTTTGGCCGGGTTTGAGTCGTATTGGTCTCGCTTAAGGGCTACAAGTAGGCAAATGGACTAAGGACTCACAGGGGAAACGGAAAGGGCATCTAAAGGCATCAAATAGTTAGAGAGCCATCCAGGGCTCAGGTCGGTCCCAGTCAACATGCTCAAGCCACTGCGTAAAGTCTCCATCGTGCCCCAGATACGGTGTGTCGAAGCCGAACTCCATGTCGCCCGTCGCGGTTGTGGAAGCATCCACCATCAGCCCCGGGTTCCGTAGCGTCTCGCCCGAAGTCCCGGTCACGCTAAACTGCTCGATGTTCTGCTGTGGGCAATCCAACGGCTGCGGGTGGCGATCCGCACGGACCCTGTCACCAGCGTGCGGTGGGCTCAGGATCTTGTCCAGGATACGGGTGATGACCTTGCGTCCCTGGTCGCAGATCGCGAACGAGCCGTCCCTCGGGTGGACCGCTCCGAGCCTCGCGGCAAAGACCGACAGCTCTTGGATGGTCTGACTCCTCGGCAGCAACGCGCTGTCGGGGTGGGGGAGCTGTTCCTGTTTCAGGAGTTCGACGGCGATGATGGCGGCGCTTCGCAAGCCGTGAAAGACGAGGATGGAATTGATGTCCATCATGAAACAAGACGATACGTCGACGCGCTGGGCGAGGTGTAAGACGTCTCTAAAAACCGCTCGAGCCGTCTGGATCAGCTTTGTAGAGCCTGCACCGGTTTTACGGATGAGGACGCGCTGGAGGAGTAACTCGTTGCTTCGGAGACCTTGACATATGTAAAAATGAAACAGCTTTTCGAGGGGCTTAAGTCGACTCGGGTCCATCGATTCATCCCGTAGCCTTTGGATGAATGCCGGTAGGCTGGCCCATTGCTCTTCCGTCATATCCTGGATGGCCTTCGCGCGGTGCAGAACCTCTTCGGGGGTGTGCTGCCCGAAAGCTAAGTCGAGGATATCCTCTCTCCTGCAAGCGAATCGCACCCAGGTCCGCAGCCATGTGACACGCTTGATCCGTCCCGCTCGGCTAAAGCCATCCTTGTCGAGGTTGGCCATGATGGCGGCGATTTCGTCCCTTCCGAGCATAAGTTGGGCTTCCGAGAGGTCTAACGGGAGGTCGAGAGTGATATGGCGATACAAGAGAAGTGGGGGACGCCCAAGAATTGCCGCTAAGCCAATCTCACTCGAATATATCCCGGAAAGTGCACGTTTCCGCTGTTCCGCAAGAAAGAATGGCACTTTATCGTTCGCCTCGATCCCTTGGTGTAGTCCCATCATGATAATGGTATTATTCTCCGCGCCGGTTGCGTTGTAAAACGCATAGCTACCGTCCCCTTTGACGGCTCCCGTGAGGTACGCATGTTCATATACTAACCAGAGAAACATGTCGTTCATCGATTGGCAATCGCGACAGAAACCAAGACAGGCGTCGGCCAAGTCCAACATCCGCCTTGCGAACTCGATGCCCGCGACGCCGGTCTCTGCCAGTAAAGAGTCGGAAGGGTCGAGGGACGCGGCACATATGCCGGTAACGGCGGCGATGCATCCGACGACTTCCCACCTCAGGTTCGGGCCCGTTCCTAGGCACGCCCATTCCAACGGAGAGATGCTCCTGTCGAATGCTAAGGGGCTTCGGGTATTGCGCCATATCAGTTCGCACATACGTCGTATTCTTCCGGGTTCTTGTGCTTTTAGGACGTCTCCGTGATGGATCGACAATTCGAGAAGCCACTGCTTCATGATCGGCTCGAGGCACATGTTACTCGAACCCCCTGCAGCCTCGAATATCCGCGATACGAAGCGGTTCACCGTGCTCCTGTCCTTGAGGAAAGATAGAACTTCGCACGATTCGGTCATACGATGATGCGAAACCATGACGTACCGCACCTGAGAAGATTCCGCGCTGGAGTGGACTACGCCAAGGTTGCCCAAATCCGCGAATATCGATGAGTAAGACGTCACTCCGAGGAACCCAGGATTCTGGCTCCAGGGGGGCTCGCACTGAGCGTTCAGAGGAGGGGCCGATGCCGCGCGATGCCTCTGAACCGCGCTCCCGCAGGTGGATGCCTCGTTCGCTGTAGCTTCATGAACGGCTGACGTACGATCCGCCTCGACTGATTGAACGATGTCCGGGGAACCTCCGTCACCCGTAATAGTCGACGGGGTTGGGAGTTCGGCTCTAGGCGATCGACGACTTTGGTACCGTTATTAATAGTAAAGGTTGTCCTGTTGGCGTAAGGTCGGCTGCCCGATGCTATGCGCCGACGTTCGGCCATGGCGAAAATGATAATCTTGACAACTTACCTTGGCAAGGGGGTTTGACAGGTAGACACACTGGTCTCCTCGTCGCCTCCTCGTCGCCTCCTGATGCATCTCTGGCATATAGGGACAATGTCTGTGATCGAAGTCAGAACTGGTCAGCTAGACGAGACGAATCCGCCGAACGGTCGTATAGGACTAGACGAGACTCACGCGATCGGCTACGAGTCGGTAGTGGTAGGAAAGGGGGCGGTAGGCGGTGGGGGCTTCTGGAACGCCTCGGATTCACTTACGGTCGCACCTCAACTTGGACTTTCTACAGGGCTCGCAAGATTGAAGTTGTCCATCCTTCGGTATTTGTCAGTCCGGACTTGCGTCGCGGAGATGGAACCCGGAGTCGGGGTGAGGCTGCTAGTCTGCATGTCCGTGGCCAAGACAGAGATAGCTGATCAAGCAGCGCGTAAGTAACCCGACCCGGTGCCAAAAGCGGCGGCACCGTGCTTGACAGATTTTTAACGGCTCTAACGCTGGCTAGAAGCCGAGAACATCGGGGTGAGTGGTAGCCCCCGGCGAAAAAGGGGGGGGCGCGGTTGCTGGCTGGGACGTATGCAAGTCGAACGTCTAATCGCCGGCTGACTGCCAAGACCAACAACGAAGAGAACGTAGGGCGATCCAACTTATTTTGGTGATAGTAAGTGCCGACGTTAGCGCTTGCGTTGGTCCGGCCCAAGAAATCGGCGACGATGACGAGTTTCTGCAGAATGTGAATTGAGTGTCGTAGGCCAACTCCGATATTTCTTCACTTGGATCGTTTCTTAGTTCGGGGTTCTAGCCTTGAACTCCGCGAAATAAGGAGCGTCTATTGGTTTGGTACGTATACAGCGGAGTTCGGTGTATTGCCTAAAATGGCCTAACACGCCCTGAAACCATGCGATCATTGGCTCTTTGCCTTGTTTAGACGCTATTGGAAGACGTAAAAGTACCCATTCATCGGAGTTCAACGCAGGGCTTGGTTTGACTTCGGAATGGAGGATAAAGCTGCCAAAGGGCATATATAGCATAGAGGGTACTGACAAAGAGGTATTGCGAACCTACAAGCAGTCCTCCTCAAACATAATCTAGCACTCCCGGAACAAGTACAAGCAAACCCCTCGGTCAACAAGGCAAAAGACCAACAAGGCAAGAAGACCAACAAGGCTGAAGCCCCTAAACCCGCTCCAGCATCATGCCGTTTAAGTTCAGCGCTTTATCTTCCAAAGCATCCAAGTCAAGTTCTCGTTCAGGGTGTCCTCAGCCACAGTCAACAGAAACTCGTGACTCTTCTTCAACATATTCCCACAACCCAAAGCAGGATATCGCAACCCCGCGAGCTACACAAGCTACGGGTGCAGAAATGGCGGCCATAAAGAAGGGGTGAGCTTCGTCTGTTCCCCGAAAGGTTATGAGTGCATTAACGTTAATTAGCAAACAGCAGCTCTAAGAGGAGCCACCAGACAGGTTTCATAAGCATCCACATATCGATTAGGATATAGGAGAAGCACAAGGAGAAACAAAACTTCAGCAAACACGACTACGAGCGTAGCAAGAACTGGAGGCGGCGCCTCGACCGGAATCTATACTTCCGTCTCACCGTGGAACAAGGGAGCTTCAGTGTAGGAATATATAACTATATTACGCTTGAACTACTAACGCAGTTCGAGCGCCCGATCTTTTGCCATAATCCAAGATTCAGGCCATCCGTTGGGCAGAGTACGAGGACGTAGCGTCTATACGCCAGCCCCTGAGGACCTACTATTCTTGAGTAGCTAGAATGGACCCGTGAAATCGCACAATCCTAGGGAAATAGTCAATAACGGATTATCAAATCGAAATACGTTATGAGGATCCCAGACCGCTTTCGTTGCAGCAAGGCAAGGCAATTTGCTCGCTCCATACCACCATGCCTCGCCTCTAGCATTTCGTCCCCCGTGTGCGGGCACTGATGTATGTGCCCAACTCGGGATAGCCGGACGTAGCAGCGGAATCTTGACGAAGATCCTGTCCCAACCGATCCCCCTTTGCCTAAAAGTACTCACCGTGATGTTGTCTGACGCGAATATAATTAAGGTCCTCTGGATTATTGTCGGGTTAGCGAGCAGCTTAATTGGAAACATGGAGATATGGACTACACTCCCCTGACCTGCTGGCTTCTTATTGAGAATTCGGATAGCTTTTCGAGAGGGTCCTCGTATGCCGACACGGACTGATTGCGTGCGCCGATTGCGTAGATATCATATATCGACCCTTCGATGCACTGGCAGTAATCTGTGCCGCCGCCCACAGACTGTATTGTCCCGTTCCACGTGTTGACTGCCTCGGTGGTAATAACCGGGCAGGCCCTGGCCATGATAATTGAGTAACCCCCATATCCAGCAGCCGGGATATGGAATCGAGTAACAAAATTCCGACTAGCAATACTAGGAGATGAATCAGCGCCAAGGGAAGAGAGCTGGTAATTCTTCCACAGGAGTGTGTCATGCCCGGCGCAACGTCGGTTACCGTCAGCTTCGAGGTAGCGTACTTACTGTTGTAATGGTCGTGGAGTGGGTACGGTACCGTTCAGCAGAGGCACTCCCCCCCCGGCTTGATGCATGTATGCGGCACATTCAAGCTAAACATATCGGGATGACATACAAGCTTGGTCAACGTCGGTCTTGGATACAGCAAGAGCACATCCAAACCGAGCAGAAACCCTTTTTGAATTCATTAATTATAATTACCAAGACTGGGATTTTCAAGAGCCACTCCGCCGGGAGATTTCAGCCCAAGCTACAAGACTGAGGCCGTCCGGCTTGTGCGTCGATACTCACGGAAACAGTCTCTTGGTACCCAGGCAAGATTGACATCAAGCGACCGAGCTGCCGGGAATCACCCCACACCCCAACTCGAAGCCTTGTCGGGGACATTTCGCGTCGCACCGCATATGCAGTTGGTACTCCCGCCAACATTGCAAACCACAATCCACATCGATCAACGGCGGTGTCTAGCCTGCAATATTCACACGGGTCTTTCTTCAGTTGTGTTGATGATTCATCCTCGGTCAAAATGGCTGCTCCGACTTTCTCCAATGTTGACGAGCGGGCGGGCTTGCTAAGCTTTTTGAATCGGCAACTGTTCGAGAAACCGACGCTGCCGCAGAATGTCCATCTCGGCAGGAAGACGGCCATCGTAACCGGGTCCAACACCGGCATCGGTCTCGAATGCGCTCGCCAGTTATTGGACCTAGGTACAAGCAAGCTCATTATCGCTGTGCGAGATGAGTTCAAGGGACAAGCCGCAAGGGCAAACCTATTGTCCGGTCGCTCAGCCCACCCGGATAACACTGTGGAGGTGTGGAAATTAGATCTCCAGTCCTACGACAGCATCACCACATTCGTGGAGCGCACAAAGAGCCTTGAGCGCCTGGATATTGTGGTACTAAACGCAGGTGTAATGAAGCAATTCTTCGACCTAAATCCTTCAACCGGCCATGAGGAGACGATCCAAGTCAACGTCCTATCGACGGCTCTACTCGCCATCTTACTTCTTCCTGTTTTGAAGGCCAAGAACTCGCCCGACCAGCCGGGCCGCGTGGCTATGGTGTCGTCCGACGGAGCGTCTTGGGCCAAGTTCGGGGAGAAGAACTCCACGCCGCTCTTGGCTGCTCTGGACGAGCGGGAGGCTTTCGACCCCGTCGGCCGCTATTCTACCTCCAAGCTCCTCAATCAGCTATTCGTGACCGAGTTGACAAAATGAGTCCCTTCCTCGGTTGCCGTCATTACGCTGCCGAACCCAGGCCTGTGTTACGGCACGAGCCTCGGACGGCTTCCGGGTGGTAGCATAGTAGACGGAATCGTATCTGTCCTCAAACGAATCGTAGGCCGCCCTCCTTCGATCGGAGCTCGTTCGGTCGTCGACGGAGTCGTTCAGCACGGGCCGGAGGCACATGGACAATACCTGGAGGATTGCAAACTGCAGCCGTGAGTATCGATCTAGACTGACACCTGTCGCATTCGTCTTTTGCTCGTTGCTAAGATGTGATCACACAATAGTAAGGCACCCCTTGTCTACACGCCCGAAGGCGACCGACTTGCCAAAGCTCTTTGGGATGAGATTATGGCCGAATTATCATTTGCGGAAGTGGAAGACATCATTCAGGGACTGGGGACGTGACTGTAACAAGACCAGAAGGCTGAGAAAACTCATATTCAAGCGTTATATACTTAAATCCAATTAATCACGACAAAGTTGTTCACAAAACGAACACGGCTAAAGCTCTCTGGGGATGGGTTGGGTGAGTGGGGTCCTCCAGCATCTACCCCCAGATATTTCATTCATGACAACACATGCACACCACCCAGCAGCAGCATCGCCAGGACGATGCTCGGCTTCTCCGAGTCGACGACGCCCATGGAGACGGCATCGGCGACGCTGGTGGCCATCTGGACGAGCTGCTCGGGCGCCTCGATGGCCACGCACCTGCACCGGGGGGCGTGTCGAACACCGTCCGGCAGGAGTCCGCTTCCGAGGACGACGTGGCAACCGGTGTCCGGCCTACGGACGACGGGGCCGCTGACTTGGAAGCTGGTGGACTGGGACCTTGTTGTTTGGGGTGGTGTTCGCTCGTTTGTTCTCTTCTCTGTGTTCTTACCTCTTTCCTCTGACGGATATGGACGGCTGATGATGTTGGGAATAGTTTTGGGCCGCGCGGGGAGCTCCTTAAATACATGATTGCATGCTGAGCTCCAGAGATCTGGACTGGCAAGGGGCTGTGAACATATTGTAAGCCCGACAATGACGATATTTGCCGTGGACGAACAAGGGGATTTGTCTCTGCTTGAGGCGTATGGCAGTGGTCTTTGTTAATCCCCGGCCACATGTTACAATTCTGTGAAAGGCTCATTGTCCGCTTTCTTGGCGGATAATGAATTGTAGCAAGGGACAAGGGTGCTAAAATAGACAGGATAATGAGCGTTGTTAAGGTAAGTCTAGCTGTCTATCTAGGTGGCAGAGAGGCCCTATATATACACAACACTGACAGGAGCCATGTCACTGTACTTATCCGCAAGACCTTGACCCTTACTTCAACAAAGGGAAGGGAGTAAGGGAAGGGGGTTAAGGGAAGGGGGTAAAGGAAGGGGGTAAGGGAAGGGGGTAAGGGGCAAGAGGATAAGGCCACATTGTTAATAGGGCTGCATAGGTACGTGGAGGTACTTTCAAAGAAAGGGGGGAAGCAGGTCTTGGAACGATGAGCCATATCTTAGCACCATCCCAAGAAGACAGTCTAGGTTTGGGTTGAATATAACGAAATCTCAGGGGCCACCATTGTGCATAATTACTTCTACTGCAAGCGAAAGGAGTCCGGTTTCTTAGCTCGTTCTGTTGGGAACTGAGGGCTCGAGTTGCCGCTAATAAACTATTACATACGAGGTTGCCTGTGTGTCATCTGGCTTTGAAGCAGATGACAGAGGTTTGGAGCCCAGCAAATCCTTCATAGCGCCTCGCACATTCATATATTGAATAGCAGATTGTATAGGTGCTCGTCGTCGCAGCTAGGTGCGCGCATAAGAAAGTTTGTCAGATGCTGCCATTTAGCAGTAAGGGGCCTGCCAGATGTTCTCCGTAGGACTGCATGTATGTGATTACCTTGTAGACGGCCATGACGGTATCGACACTTGGTTGGGCTGACACATCACTGCGGTGCTCAAGCCAATGAGGCTACGTACCCACGAAAAAAAAAGGGGGGGAAGGGAGAATGTGAAAAGCTCAGGCGAGTTTGGAACCCCACGGCTCCGGGAGCGTGGGTAGCAAAAATTTTTGAAAGAGATATGTGGTCATGGCGCCGCAGCACCAAGGACGGGAATTCTAGTGCCTTGACTGGCACCCGCTTGGAGGCTGGGATGTCCTATTACGATTTATATATCTGACGGAGGGTGGACAGCATACAAGAGGCTGCTGAGGAAGCCGTAAGACCTGAGTGATTCGAAACAAACTGCCACCTACTTATGCGGTCAGGCGTGGCCGAAGGAGTATATAGAACAACCGACTCCCCCCCTTTTCACTAAGAACATGAACCCAGAGGCCCGGAAACAACCAGGAGGACCGACTTTCAACCCTTACATAATTGCCATTGGCAAGCTCTCGTTCCCAGCCTGGTTTTGGCGTGCTAACATGCTGCTCTTTCGTGTCCCTATCGCGAGCAGTAACGGGTATTTCCATATACATACAGCATACCTCGCCCCCGCCCCTTCTTTCCGGATACACTGGATCAACAACGCCATTCAGCCACCCAGTCATCCCCAAGTACCCTGCCTTCTTCCTTACTGATGCAACACCCCAGCATCTTTCCTACCCTCAGCATCTTTTCTATCCTCAGCATCTTCCCTATCCTCAGCATTTTTCCTGTCAACAAACACCACAAGCCATTTCTATGGGTGATATTCGATATCACAATTGAAAGCCGATTTTCCCCTCAGCGCAAATTTCACAAAGCCTTCACCATTCAAAAACATCAACACCAACCACCAACAAAGAAAGTCCCCTCGTCTTGTCGACGATGTCAGTTAACAAATTCGGAGTTTTTGATGACCGGACAGGTTATCAATTCTGAGGGCCTTTGTAGGTATGTCCTTACACTTCCGAGCTCCATAGGCTTCAAATAACTTGAGTTGTTGACTGAGCAGACTCAGAAGGGAGCCCACCAGCATGCCGTAGCCTGACTGTCCGCCGGAAGGGTTTCCTCTATCAGTTACTATACCTGCGATATTACCATACACTAACCGATAGAACGGAGAACCCTGAAGTGTTCGACACAAGTCACGCGTAGCCTGAGAGGTCACCCGCGAGGTGGCCAAAACACATACCTACACATGATTTTTTTTCTTCCTCTCAACCTTATCATCCCTCCGACAAACACCAAGGAATCGGCACGAGGACGGCTATCTACCACCTCGGCGTCTTTTCCCGTCGCCTTGACATTTTTCCTATCAACCTCACCTTCACCTCACCTTAACCCCATCTTCCCAAAACCATCAACCCTATCCACCAACACCGGCAACCACATCCACCAACGCCGGTAGCAACACGCCCCGAACATGTCGGCTGGCAACTGAATCTACCCTTCCAGCTGATGGGCTTGTCACCAGAATAGAGCGTCCCAGCCTCGGGGCGAGCACCTCAGCCTCGGGGCGAGCAACTCCACGTCCTCCCTCCACCTCCACAGGCGCCTCTGCCTCCGCCTCCTGCACCTCCCACTTGCGGGCGTCCGGTCGACCACGTACACCGGCAATCCGCAACTTTGTTGACCTCGCGTATGATCAAGCCAGAGAGCCGCGATGGTCCTGTCTCCAAGAGAAAGACTCCTATGGAGCGTGTCGTCAAGAGAGGGAAGAACTCTCCCGACATGGGTCCTGCGCGGCTTAAGATACCATCCCCAAGGCGGCGAAATGTATAGCTACATGGCAGTTATTTTCCTATCAACCCAATATCGTCATCCCTCCTTTCACCATTCAAAACCATCAACAACACCATCAGTAAATTCAGCAGCAACGACAGAACCATCCAGTTCGTCGCCCAACGTACGTCGAGAAGGCAACCGCTCCTCGCACTACAACCGCAGCACAGTAAGGCATAAGCGCAGGGGCTACAGAGACGACGGTAGCCAGTATAAGCGCATGAGTCATCGAGACAGGGATGAAGGGCAGATTGCCAAGTCGCTCGGCGTCGGAATTCCGGCCGACGAGAGAGCTCGTCGCTGCGAGATTTACATCATCGACGATGGTCTCGTCTACGATGCCTCGTTGACCCAGACGAACGCATCGAACAACAATAACAAATTCTACCGCCTGCAATCGGGTCGGTTCTTCCGATATGCGCCGCCACTTGGCCCGGCTCGCCATTGAACGTGGTTCGCTCGGCTGTGAATGGCCTCAAGCTACCATGATTCTGTATGCTACCCGCCTGGAACAGCATGATGGCCTACGTAAAATACGCATACGGCCACAAGGTCCGCTCCCGACATCGCGCAGTTCACGCTGTGACGGCAGACGTCGCATTTGACATAACGGATCGGCAAGCCACCGAACCCGAGAATGCTAAACCTCGAGGGATCGCCCATTGCGTTTCCTTACATAGATAGACCCGGTGCAGGTCCACCCGACCCACCGTCCTCCTCACCTGTTTCTGCGAGAGATCTAGTCCGAGATCTAGTCTAGAACGCGAAACAACCAACCACTTATGAGAGATCTAGTCGGAGATCTATAACCAGTAGAGCATATATTCCCTCGGTAGCTAATGTCCGGGTTCGAGGACTGTCGAACGGGGGACGACTGCACCTATTGGACTGTCGCACCCAGGAGGAATTCTCTCGGTAGCAATAAGGCTGGCTATGTAGCGGACTACTGTGGGCATATGAGGGGCCAAGGGACCCTGATCTAGTTATCTGGAGAGCTGCACGAGACTAAGCGCATGAAAATCCCATACAAATAGCTAGATGGCTGCTCAGGTAGACCTCTTTCAGTCCATGGCGCTTTCCCCTTACCCCAGCTGCTGACTCTCGTATCCCTGGTAATACTACAATTTCCGTGACACCAGCAAGACGCAGATACCCTTTAGCCCGTACTGCTCTGCCATTAAGCACCAAAGCTCTATTATATACATCGAGTCGTTACCCTTAGATGTCCCGTCCTGTTGGCGTTCAAACCTAGTAGTCTACATAGCTTGCCACAGTTTAAACATAATGTCACAGTTAGGCTGATCGCGAGGAAAGGTTGCATAGAGTGTGAAAAGCGTAAATTGTCGTGGATGATCAGGGCTCTAGAGAGTAGTGGCTAGAAAGCTCTATATAGTGTGGGAGCCCCGGAACAACGTTGTTGCGCGGTGCCTATGGTTCCCTGGGGCTTGATGACTAAGCAAGCAACCCCTATTCTGCGACACATAAGTATGGGGCTTAGACCTCTAATCAGCACATCGCATGATCTAAATATGCATTTGGGCATGCGTTCAGAGTCCTGCGGAACCATATACCCTTCGTCCAAGGTTATTCTAACGCACTCGCTCTCGCCTCCTTTCCGCGTTTGCCGATGACTCGGTAAATTAGGGGCCTTCTTAGACCAGCCCGGCCCCGAGCCTCGCAGTTTGTGGTTATGGGCTTTCCTGTCAGAAAAAAGGGGGGAAGTGCAAAATGAAAGGCAGAAAAAGCAGTCCAGCCAGTAGTTCGTAATATAGGTAATAAAATAATAACTATTAATGCCTGCCTTTCCCTAACTACCCGGGGCGAAGCCCCCCTATATATACCCAAACCAGACCCTCACTGGTGGGGCACTACGCCCTAGAAAGGGGGCCGTACCTTGGCGCCTGACAGTACCTACCTGGTTTGAGAGCCGTCGAAGTAGCGTCTAAGATATAGCGACTTGGGGGTCGTGTAAATGCTATTGGCATCTTTTATCGGAGATCCGGCTGTCAGGTGCGCGGGTCGCGTGCCAATTACAGGCTCGGATTACCAGAACTCATGCGCGCGCTCGACCGGAGGATGCCGGATGACGACGAGAGATATAGCACGTTCCGAGAAGCGATGGGTTTCCGGGAGGAAGCCTCGATACTGGGGATTCGCGAGGCGGTAGGATGTTCCATGTCATGGGAACGCTGGGAGGTTCCTCCTATCGTCCTCGGCGTTACACTTCTGTAATTATGCGTTTCCGGACTTAATCATTCTTTCTTTACTGGAGATTCAAGCCTTTCCTTTCTATCCATGGGCTCGATAGCTATCTTTGTGACATATCTGTATTTGTTCGACTTCTCGCTGCTCACAGCAGTTATATCCCGGGCCGGGCATTAAATTCTATTACCACACGTTCTGTTATTCAAACAACTGCCTACCAGACCCCCCTTGCTCAAATCAGGGCCCCTACCCGCCCACAACCAGTCCATCTTTCGGCTGCGTATAAGGCACTAATGAATATTTTGGCGTGTTATGCTGTGACCCCGACATATTCCATGACCGCCGGCGACACAACCCAGCGCGCGGATTTAGTGATCCTTGGCACTGAGCAAACTGAACTGTTAACTTCCTTACCTGTTGCTGCTGCTGTTAATTCACCTCCGTCGGATATACAAGTCATAATAGGACATCCCAGCCTTTGAGAAGGAGTGCCAGGCTGGGGGACCAGAATTGGGTTCACGGAATGCTGCAGCGTTAGGCCCAGATAACTTTTTTGCTGCGCGGAACTGGCTGTTCTGGTGTGGGCCGAGTTGTTAGTGACTACCTCCTTCCCCGCCCTCCCCTTTTCCCGTTCTCAGAACTGGTTGCTCGATTGCTCGTATGAGGTCATCATCGTAGTGGTTTTGTAAGTTCCGGTGGATATCTCACGATAATAACAGGGGGGATTTTCCAAGTGGCTTTGTAGAGATATCATTGGCCAACATGTCAGCCAGGTTACAGCTCCCATACCCGTACCAGCTTAAGCCTTATTAAAACAGAAAGATACTTCGTTATCTCCTATATCCACCTATGGACTTCATTTTTCCGCGTCCTTTCTTTTACTCTCCAGCTTCCAATTTATAGCCAACATCGTACGGCCACGATTATAAATCCCATGCCACACATTACAAACACCCCATTAAGCCTTAAAAGTGGGCCACCCTTTCAAGCCTTTATTAAGGCCGAAACGCCTCTCCAGAGTATTCTGCTTTTCCGCGCGTTCGCGAACCTTCTCGGCTATCAAACCAGACATCGCCGATGCGGCTGAGACTGCAATTAGGTAGCTAAGTACCCGACCAGGACCAACCGTTTATGCCGAATCCAGACAATCTTTTCGACCCCATTACCCTCTCCCTTTAACTCCTTATTCATGATAACTGAATTCGTAAGTAACCCCCCCCCCCCCCCCCCCCCCCCCCCCCCCCACCCCCCCCCCCCCCCCCCCCACCCCCCCCCCCACCCACCCCCCCCCCCCCCCCCCCCCCCGGGGCTGCATTTCTTGATTACGCGTATATTAACAAGGCAGCATGGGTCAGAACCTAGCCTTCGGTTTGTGATCGCGAAGAATCAGTTCGAAGAGTCCTTCCCCTCGTCAGCGTGCTCGTCCTGCCACCGGCTAGCGTCCTTTAAACGAATACAGCGAACGCTGGATCGAGCGCACCTCGCCGAAAGGGATCGATTGGAAACGGCCACCCAGGAGATCTACGCTGAAAGCTAGAAAATGTCGAATGACCAGGACCCTGTGTCCGGCGAACCGAGGAGGGAGGCCGATCACAACTCTGCGGACGAAGAATCCGACCTGGACTGCTACTTTCCTTTGTCGGAACAAGGCAGTATTCGCTTGCTCCGCCTGATGCCGCACAAAGACAAAAAGGCCCCTATACAGTGCCAGCTCTTCGAGTACCCTCTGCAGGAGCAAGGCGAAGGGATACACCTATACGAAGCATTATCGTACGTGTGGGGCTCTACGGACAACCGTCAGCCTGTCTATATACAGTCGGATGACGAAAGTGACTGTTATCCCGCTGCCGAAATGAAGCGGGGCTTCGATGGTCGTTCTTGTCCTCCCGCCGGAAACAATCGTCACTTGTTCGTTACGGCAAACCTTCACGCGGCGCTGTCACACCTTCGAGATCGCCTTGTTGAACGTATCATATGGGTAGATGCTATTTGCATCAACCAAAAAGATAGCAACGAAAAGGGACAGCAGGTTCAGTTTATGGCGAGGATCTATGCTAAAGCAAGTCGCGTAATTGTTTGGCTTGGAGAGGCGGCGGACAACAGCGATCAAGCGCTCGACGTAATACGCAAGGCAGCGGACAACAGCGATCAAGCGCTCGACGTAATACGCAGGGCTTCCAAAGAGCAGTCCACGAATGCCGCAATCAACGAAACGAACGAACAAGCGATCCTTACACTGCTTAAGCGGCCATGGTTTCAACGTATCTGGGTAAGCGGTAGATAATCAACAATATGGGGCCGGAGTAATTAACATAGTCGATTCAGGTCCTTCAGGAGGTCGCCGCAGCTCGACGTGTCCTGATTAAGTGCGGTCCTACGGAGATCGACGGATATGTGTTCTGCTTAGGCCTAAGCGCATTGCAGCTGTCCTATGACACCTGCCCGGACCTGCAGGGTCTGATCCGCTCAGTAGCCTATCTAATAAGGGGCGCAATCTTCCGGCCTAGATATGAAAGAGACGAAACAAGTCGACCAGGCAGGTTCTCTCTAGATATACGCCCTCTAAGTGAGTTGATGGATATGTACCATACCCGCAAGGCAACTAAACTTCACGACAAGGTTTATGCCTTGCTCGGTATGAGCTCGGATGATCCCAGCACAGCAGGGTTATCGCCAAACTACGAGTCTTCATGGGAAGAAGTCTTTCGGAAACTTGTCAAATTCTCCACTTCTGATCAGATGTCTGTGGACACTTGGGATGATAAGGAGGTGGCGGTAATTATGGGCAAGGGCTGCGGTCTTGGCAGAATATCCTCAGTCAAGAGAGATAACACCCGAGATGACAGACAGACTGTGGGCATTACTTGGAAGAATGCGACTGGCCCTTTCGACACGAAAAGAGAAGGGAGCCATGAATTCACCTTCCCGGCCTCAGCGAAACCCATCCAAGTAGGGGATGCCGTCTGTCTCCTACAAGGAGCGTCGAAGGCTACAATCGTCAGGCCATGCAACGGTTATTCGACTGTTATAGTGATTGCAGTTCCCCTTACAGGCGATCTACAACCTACGAAAAACAAATGGCCGGAAATTTCACGGCCAATCATAACATTTCCAAATGATATACTGCTTGTCTGGGACTGGGATGTATCTCAAAGCAAGTCGCAAGATGGAGGAGACTATGAACGCCTTATAAGCAGTCGAGAGAGGCCCAAGTGTTCAAGGACAGAGTGCAAATGCCAGGATTATCTGGACGAAGCTCACAGATTATGGGATTTCGGATTGTTACTGAATGGATTAGAAAGATATGAAGAGGCAGGAAAGAATCTCCGAAAAGCAGTGGAGGTTTATGGAACGGCATTAAAAAGCGTGGGCAATAGTCACGGTCCTTGGAGAGAGGTGGATAGAGGGGCGCTAAGGGTAATAGATGATCTGCTTATCGAAGACAAGAGCGCCGCCATCGAGTCAAAGTATAAGGAGTACGGCCAGGTGCCGTTATTATGGGCCGCCGGGGAGGGCCACGAGGCCGTCGTACGGCTGCTGGTCGAAAAGGGCGCCGCCATCGAGGCGAAGGATAAAGGCGGCCGGACGCCGCTGTCGTGGGCCGCCGAAAATGGTTACGAGGCCGTCGTACGGCTGCTGGTCGAAAAGAGCGCCGACATCGAGGCGAAAAATGAGTACAACGGCCGGACGCCGTTATTGTGGGCCGCCAAAAACGGCCACGAGGCCGTCGTACGGCTGCTGGTCGAAAAGGGCGCCGCCATCGAGGCAAAGGATAAGGGCGGCCGGACGCCGCTGTCGTGGGCCGCCGGAAATGGTTACGAGGCCGTCGTACGGCTGCTGGTCGAAAAGGACGCCGTTATCGAGGCGAAAGATAAGGGCGGCCGGACGCCGTTATTATGGGCCGTTGAAAGAAACCACGAAGCCGTCGTACGGCTGCTGGTCGAAAAGGGCGCCGTTATCGGGGCGAGAGATGAATGGGGCGGCCGGACGCTATTGTTATGGGCCGCCGAAAATGACCACGAAGCCGTTATACGGCTGTTGCAGCTGTTAGTCGAAAAGGGCGCCGTTATCGGGACGAAAAATAGCTACGGCTACCGGACGCTGCTATCGTGGCCCTTCCAAAATAGCTACGAAGCCGTCGTACAGCTGCTAATCGAAAAGGACGCCGCCATCAAGATGAAGGATATAGACGGCCGGACGCCGTTATTGCTAGCCGCCAAAAAAGGCCACAAGGCCGTCATACACCTGCTGGTCGAAAAGGGCGCCGTCATCGAAACGGAAGATAAAAAGGGCCGGACGCCGTTTTCGTGGGCCGCCGAAAAAGGCTACGAGGCCGTCGTACGGCTGCTAGTCGAAAAGGGCGCCGCGATCGAAGCGGAAGATAAAAAAGGCCGGACGCCGCTGTCGTGGGCCGCTGAAAATGGCTACGAGGCCGTCGTACGGCTGCTGGTCGAAAAGGGCGCCAACATCGAGATTAAGAATAAGTACAGCGGCCGGACGCCGTTGTCGCTGGCCGCCGAAAAAGGCTACGAGGCTGTTGTACGGCTGCTAATCGAAAAAGGCGCCGCCATCGAGGCGGAAGATAAAGGGGGCCGGACGCCGCTGTCGTGGGCCGCCGAAAATGGCTACGAAGCCATCGTACGGCTGCTGGTCGAAAAGGGCGCCGACATCGAGGCGAAAAGTGAGTACAGCGGCTTGACGCCGTTGTTACAGGCCGCCAAAAAAGGCCACGAGGCCGTCGTACGGCTGCTGGTCGAAAAGGGCGCCGCCATCGAGGCGAAGGATAAAGGCGGCCGGACGCCGCTGTCGTGGGCCGCCGGAAATGGTTACGAGGCCGTTGTACGGCTGCTAGTCGAAAAGGGCGCCGCCATAGAAACGGAGGATAAGGAGGGCCGGATGCCGTTGTTATGGGCCGCCGAAAATGATCACGAGGCCGTCGTACGGCTGCTGGTCGAAAGGGGCGCCGACATTGAGGCGAAAGGTAAGTACAGCGGCTGGACGCCGTTATTACGGGCCGCCAAAAAAGGCCACGAGGCCGTCGTACGGCTGCTGGTCGAAAAGGGCGCCGACATCGAGGCGAAAAGTAAGTACAGCAGCTGGACGCCGTTGTTACAGGCCGCCGAAAATGGCTACGAGGCCATCGTACAGCTGCTAGTCGAAAAGGGCGCCGATATCGAGGCGAAAGATAAGTACAACGGCCGGACGCCGTTATCGTGGGCCGCCGAAAAAGGCTACGAGGCCGTCGTACGGCTGCTAGTCGAAAAGGGCGCCGCTATCGAAGCGGAAGATAAGGAGGGCCGGACGCCGTTATGGTGGGCCGACGAAAATGGCCACGAGGCCGTCGTATGGCTGCTGGTCGAGAGGCGCGCCGACATCGAGGCGAAAAATAATAAATACGGCCAGAACAAGTACGGAACTTGAACCAGTACGGGACCCAAACCAATACGGATCTGAACCAATAGAAGATTTAAACTAATATAGGTCTAAATGTCCGGACCAGCATAGTTTTAATACCAGTACTTACCTCAGCTAGCTCAGGCCTCCCTGGCTCGTTTTCCAAATGTACTGCTATATCACGCTAAAACTTAACTAATCAAATGCCGTATCCCCGCAACGAGCCAGCGAGGCCTGAGATCTAGTTGTGGGTGTGACGTCCTCGTCCCGCCAATGCGAGGCTTGGCAGTGGTTGGCATTTACTTACCCCAGCTCCACATTCCCCGAATTCGGGTTCTTGTGATAGTGGGCCACTTCTCCGCAATCCCCACTTACCCCGCGATACGTATTCATCGTTCCCGGACCCCGCAGTCTCGTGGCGGAAGATTATCCCGAGAGACCCCATGTTTTAAAACTTGGAAGCTCGGCATTTGGCACCGCTGCCGCAACTCAATAAAACAAATAGTAGACCAAGACATAAAAAACATAACCGATCAAACGTACGCGCCTGGTCGCCTCACAACAATGCCGCCGATCCCGAGCCAGAAGAACATCATCATCACGGGCGCCGGCGGGCTCGTCGGCCCGCTGCTGGCGACGCGGCTGCTCAACGACCCGGGCTACCGGGTGGTGCTGACGGACATCGCCGAGCCTGTGGTGCCGGCGGGCGTCGAATACCCGCAGAACGCGACGTGCATGCGGGGAGACATCGGCGACGCCGGCTTCGTGCGGTCGCTGCTCGAGGCGGCGCGCCCGCTGCACGCGATCTTCGTGTTCCACGGGATCATGAGCGCCGGGTCCGAGGCCGACTTCGACCTGTCGCTGCGGGTCAACGTGGAGAGCGTGCGGGGGCTGCTGCTGGCGCTGCGCGAGACGTACCCGGGGGTGCGGGTCATCTACGCCAGCTCGCAGGCCGTGTACGGGCAGCCGCTGCCGGCGCGCATCACCGACGAGGTGACGCCGACGCCTGAGGGCACCTACGGCGCGCACAAGCTGATGACCGAGGTCTTCATCAACGACATGCACCGCAAGGGCTTCGTTGACGCCTTTTGCCTGCGATTCCCCAGCGTCGTCGTCCGGCCCGGGAGGCCGACCAACGCGGCGTCCTCCTTCCTGTCCGGGATGATCCGCGAGCCCATGAAGGGCGAGGAGTGCGTCATACCGCTGAAGGACCGCTCCTTCCGGTCGTACATCTGCTCCCCGAGCACGCTGCAGGAGAACCTGGTGAGGGTGCTTCACATGGACAGCGCGAGGCTGCCGAAGCATATCCGGCACATCAACTTCCCCGGCATCGCGGCCTCGACCCAGGAATTAATGGACGGTCTGGCGAAGTATGGCGGGGAAGACAAGCTAAAGTTCCTGAAAGAGGAAACGATACCGGAAGTAGAGAGGATCCTGCGAAGTTGGCCCCAGGACTTCGATATGACTAGGTCGCTAAGCCTAGGACTGGTCCAAGATGAACGGGCGGAGGACATAGTAAAGGAGTACATCGACTCTCTCAAGTCACCATAGGCTTTTGGCGAAATAGCAGTAATGACAGCATTCTATTCAATAACTAGTAATACCGGACGGAATGCGTCCGATTTCGCCTTAGACCTCCCCGATGTATCCGCCCCCGGATGCCGCGAGCGTAGCATAATAGAGGTTCGTCTCGGCGCATATAACCATCCGGCCGTCACCGGCGAAGTTGAAGTTGGCAGATACCTGACCGAGGTAAATCTTGCCTATGAGTTTCCCAGACGGATTCCAGACATGCACGCCGTCCCCACAACCCGAATACACGTTGCCTTTCGAATCGCAATGGACGCCTACAGGAGCGCGATGTCAGATTGAATGAAAGCCTGGGGTCTGACAGGGCGTTGTGGCTTACCGTCTGGTACTCTGGAATGGGAATAGGCGAAAAGTTTGCGGTTCTCCCATGTGCCATCTTCTTGGACGTCAAAGCGATAGCTTTGTCCCGGTCACTATACGCACATTTGTACATTTGCATGTCATGATCACTTACATGCTCGCGGGATAAGACTGATTAAAACCCCAAAAGCCCTGGCTCGCACCCGTGTCCGCGACGTAAGCGTGCTTACCGTCTGGCGAGAACGTGATGCCTAGAGCATGATACCGTATCAGCCGTAAGACAAGGTTTGGTAATCGCTCTGATCTTACCATTAGGGAGGTGGAAGCCATCTGCCACCGCGGTCACGGCACCGGTCTTGTCGTTGAGTCGGTAGACCTGGTTTCGCATTCCCGGTGGTGGTCGGAAATCTTGCAGATACCCTGGATGTCAATGGTGTCAGTCTGGGCCATTCCAAGCTCCGAATTTCATGGTTTGGGCAGAATTGTAAGCACCGCAAGCAGCAGCAAAGTGTGGGTGTCGTGAATCTTCCTCCGGGGAGAGTCTGTGAGTTAGAGCTCCCACTATCCTCATCGGCTGCTGTAAGGGGGGAAGAAAAAGGCAAAGCGCAAAACAAGACCTTACCGTAGAGCGTGTCCGTGAAATAGACGTCATCGTTGCGAGGATTGACTGCGATGTCGTTCAAAGAACTGAATTGGCGGCCGAAGTAGTTGTTGAGAAGCACTGTAGCCTCACGATCAGTTCATGCCTTCCCCTTTTGGGGGGGGGGGGGGGGGGGGGGGG